>CM041816.1:4348059-4634877 GCA_023376895.1 Aspiorhynchus laticeps
TTAATAATTAGGAAGTGATGCTGACAAGCTCATGATTGAATTAGTTCACAATTATGAACTCTGTTTTATGTCAGTTCAATATGTATCCCACTCCAAATGACCTACTGGTAAAATATCACTAGTGCCTCACACAAATGCATGACTGTAGAGTATGTGTCAGATATAAAATGTTAATTAACTTATTAATTTATGTGTGAGTAATTACTGAGGGGTTAAGGTGTTTTTCACTTTAAAATAATGGTCCAGATCACTAGTAGTTCCTTAGTAGCACTTTAGCTTTAGAGTGAAAAACACATTAACCCCTCACTAACTACTCAAACGTTACCTTGTTAGGCTGCAGGAACTACTAGTGATCTGGACCACTATTTTAAAGTGAAAAACACCTTAACCACTCAGTAATTACTAAGTAATTGAATAAGTTACTTAACATATTTCCATCTGACACATAGTGTACAGTCATACATTTGTGTGAGGCACTCGTGATATTTTACCAGACTCTGCAGTTTTGTGCTTAACACAATATAAATGCAGTCGATGTGAATTGTTTTTGTCAAGAGAACATCATTATTTATATTCAAGAAAAGTCCTCCCCGGCCTACTGTAACTAAAGCTAGGTCTTTTGGAGTCGGAGGCATACTGAACTGACACAAACTAGAGCTCATAATTGTTAACCAATTCAATCACTTCCTAATTATTAACATTTTTAAATGAATTATTTTTATTATTATTCTATGTTTTTGTTTGAAATAAACAGAGCACATCCATCCTTTGGTAAGAGCAGTAGTCACAATTTCAAACTGTAGCCGATTTATTTGGGGGATATCATATTCATAAATTAGTTTCCACAAAGAACCCAATTGTTCACGTTTAAGACGTTACTGTTGTGATTAGTAATTAATTGGTTATTCTTTATTAATTGGTCATAGTTCACAAGTAGTTCTCAATGAGGATATTTTTATTTAATAATTATCACATATCTAATAAGGAACTACCTTTCTCCTAAAATTGTTACTACTTACTGCTTAGTTAATCTTGCTTCTCTATTAGTTAATAGTATTAAGTTAAGTGTTAATGTAGTACTACCTATTACTTCCTGCATAGTTACTTGTTAACAACGGACCATTATTCTAAAGTGTTACCCAATGTAGTTCCTCAGAAACAGTTGTGGTTGGAACCTATGGTTGGAACAAAGTGGTTTCCAAGCAACACACAAAGTAAACAAAGGTGTAGGATTGTAGTGTAATTTACAACGGCTTCGAACGTGGCTCAACCAATCAGAATCAAGGACCGGAACTATCTGTTTTATAACTAGGTTTTACCACTGATCTATAATTGTCACACTCCACTTAGGAGAAGTGAACGAGGAGGCGAAGAGCTCCTTAAACAAACTTAGAATTATACTGAACAAACTCAGGGATAGCAGGAGACACAGAAAACCACATGAAGACGATCAGACTGGACACAGAGGCAGGGAAACACAGGGCTTATGAAGGGGAGACTAAACTAGATAATAAATAACACAGGGCTAGGGACAAATGAACTAATGATTACATAGAACGAGGAGCGGAACAGGAAGTCCAAATATGGGCACGAGAGGAGGGGAAACACGAGACACAGAGAGACAAAGTCTGACAATAATAGACAACATTAGGTCACTCTTTATTTTAAGGTCCAATTCTCGCTATTAACAAACCATTAACTGTGACTTTTGCCTCAATAAACTCCTAATTTGCTGCTTATTAATAGTTAGTAAGGTAGTTGTTAAGTGTAGGATTGGGGATTTAGAATATGATCATGTAGAATATGTGTTTTATAAGTTTATTTTATTTTTATTTAACCTTTATTTAACCAGAAAAGACTCTCTGAGATTAAGAATCTCTTTCGCAGGAGTGTCCTGGCCAAAATGGGCAGCAATACATCGGTTTCATCACAAAATATTACAACACAAACAGACTAAATACACTTAAAAACAGTTACATATTGTTGAGTCAGTTTCCATTTGTCGAATAACTGTTTTAAAATGATCCAAAGACAGCAAATTTTGTAATTTTAGTTTCGATTGCAGAAGATTCCAGTCAGTAGGAGCTGCATACATAAAAGCCTTTTTACCTAGTTCAGATCGAACAAAAGGAACAGAGAGTGTATAACAATTTTGTGAGCGAGGGAAGTATTTCTCAACAATTTTCTGTTTTTTAAGACAACAGAGATATGATGGCAACATCCCCAAAATGGCTTTATAAATAATTAAATACCAGTGCATTTTTCTTCTGATAGGCAAAGAAGACCAACCTACTCTGTTATACAATAAACAGTGATGAGTTGAGGATTTACAATCTGATATAAATCTTAAAGCACCATGATAAACGGCATCTAAAGAGGATAGAAGATATGATGGTGCGAACTGATACACTACATCACCATAGTCAAGCACGGGTAGAAAAGTAGCAGTAACCAATTTCTTTCGTACATTGAATGAAAAACAAAACTTGTTCCTAAAATAAAACCCAAGCTTAATTCTCAATTTTTTCTTCAGTTGAGTAATGTGAGAGCTAAAAGATAGGACATCATCAACAATAATGCCAAGATATTTGTACTCTTTTACTAATTCAATCACGGAACCTTGTAAGGTCTGAAGAGAGGATAAATTATTATCAATTTTTTTTGAACCTGAGAACAACATATACTTGGTTTTATCAACATTCATTACAAGTTTTAGATAGTAAATCCGTGACTGAATAACATCAAAGGCTGACTGGAGCTTATAAATGGCTTGTTGTACAGAAGAAGCACTACAATATATGACAGAGTCATCTGCATAGAAATGAAAGTTGGCATCCTGAATGTTGTAATCAAGACTGTTTATATAAATGGTAAATAAAAGGGGACCCAGCACAGATCCTTGGGGAACACCTTTGGCAATCACCAATGAATCAGAGAGTTTACCCTCAGCTTGTACACACTGAGTTACACTGATAAGTACCAATAAACAGCCAATATGTTAATAATAGGCCTGTTAATAAAGCATCTAGTTAATAGTGAGAATACTAAAGTGATACCCAACATTACATAGATCAGTGATTTTTACTGTAAATTAGATCAAGACCTAGAAAAGCTGATAAAGCTGATTCTGAGAAACAAAGATTACATCAACACACTCTCATGAAAATTACGTTTTGACCAATTAGTGGCTAATTTATAAATTAGCCTCTTTGTTCAAACTGCACGCTGTCTGTGGGTTAAGTTCACAGGTGATGTTTAGTTTTAGTTCATGTGAATCAAATCTTAACGGCTGAATTTTACATCATAAAACTGGTAATTGCTTTGGCTGACAGATTTCCTTGTCATTTTCCCGACATAGTACAGTTAACATCAGATAGTTTATAGCTATACTGCAGGCTGTAATTGTTTCTTTTTAAGCTGAGTAACACATTTCAGTTTGCCAGCTGGACAAAGCAGGGCACCAGAACATTGCTCTTTGATACGGCTCTGTTTACTTTTAGAATTGTTTATTTGAGAATTTGACTAGAAGGAAGCTGGTCCAGACTTATTTAAAAAAGGCAGCTTCCTGCTGGAACATGCAACGTTTGTATCCACCGCACAAACTTACCCTGTACGACCAGAGTTTCCTCATTTCTGGATGCTACAGTGGCAGTCAAATGAGAGTAATGTTGCATGTCGCTGCTTGTAAACACCCACACAGGTGCACTGCCATCAGAAACCAAACCTCATCAAACGAGGGTAAAAGCTAAAAACTCGATTGTGGCATTTCAGATTGTATCTCCAGTTTGTAGTTTCTATGTACAGTTGTGGCCAAAATTGTTAAAACACCTGACAGATCTGAAAATATTGACCTTTTCTATGCGTCATGATTTCCCTAGTGAAAAATAAATATACTTAAATGTATTTTAAATACATTTATTGCAAGCTAAGTATACCACAATTACATTTTTATATTTATGTACTTAATAAAATGTCCTGCAACTGTACTTTTAGTGTACTAAACTGGTATACTTAAAGTCTGCTAAATTGGAACAACTAATTTTGTACTTAATGAACTTTAATTGTGCGGAAGTAGTGCTGAAGTACAACTAAATATATACTTAGTATATTTGATTGTGCTAAAGTTGAACTATGGCAAGTATACTTCAGGTACACTTTAAATATTTTGCATTTAAAGTCTGATATTATTAAAAAATCATACAATCCTCATCTATAGTGACATTAAAACACATTTTAGACTCCATATTAAGAAAAGTGCATTGTGCACAAATAATATGCCAAGTAAAGTTTAATCATAATGGTAACACTTTATAATAGGGAACACTTATTCACTATTCACTACGACCTTTCCCTCAATAAACTCCTAATTTGCTATTCATTAATAGTTAGTGCGGTAGTTGTTAAGTTTAGGTATTGGGTAGGATTAGAGATGTAGAGTAAGGTCATGTAGAATAAGGCATTAATATGTGCTTAGTTACTACTAATAAATGGCTAATATTCAAGTAATATGCATGCTAATAAGCAACTAGTTAAGAGACCTTAAAATAAAGTGTTACCATTATAATTTTTATATCAGTAAGCCTTGAGTTATCTGTCAGTAAATATGCTAATAGATTTGAACTACACTTAGTATGAAATAAATGCATTTTAAATGTATTACGTTTTATAGGGTTCATTTCATAATGTTCATGAAACATGCAGATGTACTGTATACTGTATATCAGATGAAATGAGTCGTACTATTTTTAAACACTTTTAACTTTAATATTTGGTGTGTCCAGCTTTTGCAGCAATTACAGCAGCACATCTCTCTGGCATCGTGTCAATATATTTCCTGAGAACTTCAACACTAATGTTATCACATGCCTTCTGCAACTCAAGCCAAAGGCTTTCCTTTGAATGTACAATAGATCTGTCCAGTTCATCTTCCAACTCACCCCAAATTTGCTGGATGGGGTTGAGGACTGGACTTTGAGGGGTCAGTCCATCATTTTCAATGTCCAGCAGATTCCTTCCATCACAGGTAGATCCACCAATAGTTTGTTTTATGGGTATTGTAATGGTCAATTCAACAAAAACAACTAAAACCTCTTAAATATGCCAAGCGTTCTAACAATTTTGGGCACCACTGTACAATGAAAAAAGTACATTTTAAAGGTATGAATGTGGGATGCGCATAGCTCCATATTTTCCCAAGTAATTAGTCTGCAGAGTGTCTAGTGGGACTTAAAAAAAAAGTAGTTTTACCAACACAATCTCATGGCAGTTCATAATGATTTTAAGTTTTGGTGGTAACTATTTCGTATCTCATTTGTACGTTTTCATACGATCTGGTTTTCAGCAATAAGAGGTAAACTCTCCCGACCAGCAACTGGATGTCGCCCCTCATGGGTTATACCGTAGGTAGGAGAAGTAATTGTGAATCAGTTTCACCTGCTTTGGTGCAAAGCGACAACAGGTGCACTAGAGACGCAAAAGCAAGACATCTGTCAAAGGCAATGGTTTTTCAGGTGGTTTTGTTAGGGTCCTTCTCTTTACTTGGAGCATGAGGCAGTACCTGCAGCCCAATCACAGATAGTCCACCATACTGTATGTGCCGTCGCAAGGAAGTTTGGTGTGTCTCACAGCACAGTTTCAAGAGCATGGAGGACATAGCAGGCCATTACACAAGGAGAGCTGGAAAGGGTTGAGAAAGGCGACAACCCAGCAGCAGGATGGCTATCAGCTTATTTGTGCAAGAAGGAACGGGAGGAGCACTGCAAGAGCCCTCCAAAATGAGCTCCAGCAGGCGACTGGTGTGCATGTTTCTGACCAAACTCTTAGACTCCATGAGGGTGGCATGAGGGCCTGATCTCCTGTAGCGGGACCTGTGCTCACAGCCCAGCATCATGCAGCTCGACTAGTATTTGCCAGAGAACACCAGAGTTCACCATTAGAGCCACATTCTCTTCACAAATAAGAGCAGGTTCACACTGAGGACATGTGACTGACGTGAAAGAGCCTGGAGAATGTCATCCAGCATGATCGTTTGTGGCAGTGATGGTCTGGGGAGGAATATTCTTGGAGAGTTAGCCTAGCTGCGGTTAGATATAGGCATGAAATCCTCAGAGTCATTGTCAGACCTTACGCTGGTGCAGTGAGCCCTGGGTTCCTCCTGGTGCACGATAATGCCCGAGTCTACAGTCAGCTTTTGAATGATGAAGGCATTGATGCCATTGACTGGCCCTCACATTTCCAGACCTGAATCGAGTTGAGAACCTCTGGGATGTTATGTATCGGAGCATCCGAAGCCAGTAACGCCACAGACTGTCCAGTGCTCACTGATTCCCTGATACAGGTCTGGAAGGAGATCCTCCAGGCCTCTCAGTGAATTACACTATGTGTATGAGTAAAGATTTACAACCTGCATATTTCATTTATCGAGATCCAATGTGTGATTGAAGGGTTCCCCTGATTTTTTTAGAGCACACATATATATATATATATATATATATATATATATATATATATATATATATGTGACCCTGGACCACAAAACCAGTCTTAAGTCGCTGGGGTATATTTGTAGCAATAGCCAAAAATACATTGTATGGATCAAAATTATCCATTTTTTCAAATGCCAAAAATCATTATGATATTAAGTAAAGATCATGTTCCATGGAGATATTTTGTAAATTTGCTACCATAAATATAACAAAACTTAATTTTAGGACTTCATTTATACAGTTTTAAAGACAATGTTCTCAATATTTAGATTTTTTTGCAGCTTCAGATTCCAGATTTTCAAATAGTTGCATCTCGGCCAAATATTGTGCTATCCTAACAAGCCATATATCAATGGAAAGCTTATTTATTCAGTTTTCAGATGATATATTAATCTCAATTTCATTAAATTTACCCTTATGACTGGTTCTGTGGTCCAGGGTCATATATATATATATATATACTGGTCATGAACAGATGATAAGACAGTTGATTACGGTGACAATGAAACGAGTAAATAGATTAGCTCAGTCATTTTTCACATGGCTAGAGAAAGGGCTAAGAGGATTACATGTAGTAGTGATTGGGAAAGTGGCGGCTGCCTCCCCCGGTTGATGTTTAACCAAATTCCATTCTTACTGCGGTATTTAGTGTCACATGACTGTCCTTGGACATTAGATGTTAGCTCTAGTGGGCATGCTTTCAATGCAGGTACAACATGTGGTTAATAACATCCTTCGTCTGACAACTGTGAGCATTTCACCACAGTAACACAGAATATGACAGTCAGACTGAGTGTATAAGGGATCAGTCTTTCTAGATTCATCTCCTGTATTACTGCAGAACAAATGACACTGCATGCATTTGTAATAAATTAA
Organism: Aspiorhynchus laticeps; assembly: GCA_023376895.1. NCBI lineage: Eukaryota > Metazoa > Chordata > Actinopteri > Cypriniformes > Cyprinidae > Aspiorhynchus > Aspiorhynchus laticeps. The sequence continues at coordinate 4,355,421 of CM041816.1, forward strand.
TAAATAAATATTCATAAAAAAGATATTCACAAAAAACTAATTGCTTAATTTATATCTATGGCCAGTTTGTTTTCCTCTGTCTACTCTAACATGTGTATTAAACTACAGGTGGGGAAATGGACATTTCCCTACCTATCACAAAATGACATGGTAAATGCTTTTGCCCTTCTTTTCCCCATGATCCTTCTTGTGCCCTAATCCTCTGTAAACAAATGGCCATGCAAATACGACACTAACCAGAGACCAGCTGGAATGCCCTGCCTCTAAGCGACTACTTTCCACTCTGTGTCGAGCCAGTCAGAGTTCATTGACTTTTACAAAGATAAAACAATGTAGATGTGAGGTTGGATCCTGCATTATAAACGCCCTCTCACACCACTATGTGGAAGACGTGAATGATTATTTCAGCACATGTTGTTTCTGCACAGCTCCAGGCTGAAGGGTCATTTGTAGCTTTGCAGCATTTGCATGTGTCTCCATGAGTGTTCATTTAAGCAGGTTTTTGGGGATTGTGGTGTTGAACAACCTGCACATAAATGTGCAATGCATGTGGTGACCTATGTGGTCTCAAAGCTTGAAGAGGAAAATAGTAAAAGCCATGCATACTTGTTTGCAAAAGTGTTAACCTTTCTTACATGTATGCATAGTCCTAATCTTTTTTCACTTAATATACACTGATAAAATGGGAAAAAAATATAACAAAATATGTAGCTACTCTGAATCAACTTAAATACATTTGTTATGGGTTAAATCAGGTAAAAACTGCTCTTTAAGGTAACAATTTCAGTTCACCACTTTACCATAGGTCTTCAACTTTGCGCCTGGAGTGCCAGTGTCCTGTTTATTTCAAACCTGCTCCAACACACCTGCCTATGATTTTCAAGCAGCCTTAAAGACTTTGATTAGCTGGTTCAGATGTGTTAAACTCTGGGTCTTCAGGGGCAGGGTTGAGGTCCTTTGGTGTAGGCCAGAATATCATTGAGTCATGAGCCTATTTGACTTGGATGAGTAAGCAAGCATTTAGAAACCACAAAAAACTCCCCAGCTCTTAACATTAGCTATGTTTCCATCGACCTATTTTTAATGCACATTTTGGAATATTGCATACAAAAAAAAAATAACATTAAAATTTAAAAAACACTGGATGGAAACGCCAAGATGTGCATAAATTCTAAAAATGCACATACAAAAACGTATGCACAAAATTGAGTAGGATAAACTTTTTATCCAATAAGAAAAAATGCACATAAACTATGATGGAAACACATTTACCGAATAAATTCCACCATGTGCATCAAAAAAGTCATGTGACTGCACGATGGGATGGGATAACCCACCAGCGGACCGTTCCCGTTGCACAGCATCTGAAATGTTGTTTTGGTCGTTCTGAAATGCCCGAGCAAAGTCTGTCATCAAAGTATTTCTGTATAATTGTGTTACACGACCACGTTCCCAAGCAGCAGATATCTGCCTCCGAAAGCAATGATCGCATTTATTGTGTTTCGTCTGCTCACTCTGAGGCAAAAATAATTGATCATATATTTAAAAAATTACTAAATTCAGTCGCTTCTTCTACTTTTCTTAGTGATATTTAGTGCCAGTTTATCAGGAAGTGATGATTTTGTTCCCTTTTGCCTTGTTGGATGGAAACAGTGCTTTATTTGCAAATTATTTATGCGCTATTAAAGTTTTGCACACAAGTTAAATTCCCATCTTTGGATGGAAACATAGAAGCCACTCAGAAAACACTGACAAATCCTGTCTTTTCGGTTTGATTCTGCTTAGTTTCTGACCTGATATTCATACACGATGATAAAGATCATGGCATAGTTTCAAGCCCACCTTTCAATAGTAACCTATGTACATGTATGCTGTGGCTTAGCATGCAATGTGCTGATGCACAAAATCCCACATAACCACGAGTCTGTCAGTCTGAACAACAGGCTTCACGGAAATGATGGTAGATTGCTATTTGGAAAGACCAACGCATAACGTGGTGCAAGATCCAGTGCAGTGGAACACGCAAATGTGGTTTGATGAATCACCTTTAAACAACCAGACAAAAGAAGGTCACCATATATTTTGTTAGCTGCTAGACATGAAGAAGAATCGGTTATGGTGTGGACCAGGTGACTGATTTTTTTCCAGGGATGTCAAACAACTGTCAAACAACCCTAACTGTTAACTACCCCTAAGATCTAAGGGAAAAACATACCGATAAACCCTAATCATAGTCCATAAATGTAACCCAATAATCTGCTTGGTTTAAATGTTTTTCCAGGACCAACAAAGATGTTGACATGTCCTAAATGGCATAATCTCACATAGGACCACCATCTCATGGGAATCATTGGATCTAATCCTGTAGTCATCAATTTCAACAATGATTCACGAACATCAGGATTAAGTCAGATGTATTCCTCAGTTTCTCCAATCCCCAGATCTGAGCGTGTTTGAACCTCGACTGCACATTCAGTATGGGATTGAAGGCAGTCCTGCAGGAAGACGGTTCCTCGTCCTCTTCTGTCTGGTGTTCAGTGGCTTGCTCAGAGGACGAACGGAGGCACCTGGGTTTCCATGGGGTCCACGTCTATAAATAGCATCTGTGTTCTAGTGAGCTCCAGCAGGATTTCTCTATTCAATAAACTGCAGCAATCAGACACATCTGTGGCTCACGATCCCTCCCCCGAGCTGCGGCGTGTGTGAAATGAGCAGTAAGTGGTTTACTGAAGGTTTCGGTGACCTACGAACCTAATTCCCTTGACAAGCATTAAATACTCCTCGGGGGTAATAGAGCTGCTGCCGTTGTTTCCATGGGGACGCGAGACATGTATCTCCATGGTTCCACTGCATTTCTCATTGAGATAAATATAGACACAGTGCTCTTATAGTGTGTCTTTGACCAAATTGAGGTTAACTGTATCTACTGTAATAACTGGTACACTGAACATTGTCAAACCGTTTTGATATCTAGAGGGGTAAAACCTTAAACCTAGTTGATATAATACTGGTATGTTAGCATGAAATTAAAAATAATCCTATTTTTTCGAAGTGCATGTTATGGATCTTATTTGTTTTTCAATAAACCATTGCATTTGAATGTACTGTATATCACAATACAGATAAATATTTTTTAACTAACAATTAAAAATCAGCATGTCTATGCAAAGCTTTTGTCTGCAATTTGAGCTGTCATCATTTGGGGTCTTTTCTCAGCAAATATTAATAACTGTTATTAATTGCAATCCAATATGATGTAGCCTATTTACCTGAATTTACAATATATAGTTGATATCTTGAGAGCAAATATAATATAAATTTATATAGCCTAATACAATTTAAAGATATTCCATCTAATTGGCTTCATAAAATAAAACATTGTAACACTTTATTTTAAGGTGTCCTTGTTACACGTAACATGTACTTACTATTATAATAACAATAAATGATGCATAATTACATGCAAGTAACCCTAAAACAAACCCTAGTCTAACCATATAGTAAGTGCATGTAGTTAATTAATATTACATTTAGTATTTAAATGTAGAATTATACTTTAATAAGGACACGTTAAAATAAAGTATAACCTAAAAACTTATTTTGCACAATGTTCCTTTAAAATGCACTAAAGGTACTGTATTTGAAAACATTCAAAGTGCATTATCCTTCAACTTTCAGAGGAATTTGGAACTGACCTATAAGGTAATAAACACGATGATCTCAAATTTGGGAAATTTGTTAATTATTTTTGAGTTTGACGATGCAAAAATATTACCTGAAACTTAGCAGATGCTTTTCTTGAAACGTACAATGTGTATAACGGTTGACAAGATGAGGTCCTTAAAAGGCTAGTCCATCCAAAAATGAAAATGTCATTCCAAAAAGACTTTTAATAATCTTTAGAACACAAATGAAGATATTTTTAATATTCTCATAATTTTGTCCATTCATTGAAAGTCCAGACAACCAACATTTTCAAATTCAAAAAGACATCAAAAAAGTAACCCATATGAATCAGAGCTGTTGAACACAAATGCTTTATACGTTTACATATTGATCAACACATATACTGTACATAGAGCATATCAAATATGATGAACTAAAGCTCAGCCGTACTTGCCAGAGGTCTGAGAACCAATGTGTCACGCATTCATAAGCGTTTGCAAGAATCAGTAAGGATTGTTCTCATGTGACACAGAGGTATAGTTGAGCTTGTGTTTACAATATTTGATGTGCATGTATGCATGTTGATAATATGATTACACGAGAATCCTACAGATATTCTTATTTGTGTTCCATAGATTACTAGTCTTATGGGATTGGGTGAGCAAATGATCACACACTTTTCATATTTGGGTAAAGTAACTAAAATTAAGGAATGTTTTTTTGTTTTTTTAATTACTTCACGACTTTGTTTTCTGGGTGAAGATAACCTAAAATCACTGGTTTCCAAAGAAGAGCTATTATGTTTTACTGTCCTCCAGTGCCAAAGCCAAAAATATGCCCCACAATTACCAGAAACACTAGAGACTTGACATTTCCTGTGTTTCCCTGCATGCCTTTAAACAAAGACATCTTCCAGAAGAAGAGGGCATTCCGGTATCACTCCCTTCACATGTCAATCACCTCCCTCTGGGACAAGCGCAACTTCTGCTAAACATTTCATTCATTATTAACATACTAGAATTACTGGTCCTTGTTCTTCTTTGAAACATGGGGAACTCCCAAAGGCAGAAGGAAGCAAAAATGGTTTTTAAAGCCAATTTAGCAATAAGCTGGGAAAATGCAGATAAAGGCTACAGAGGAGAAAGGGGTTGCCTATAGGTTAAATGACAACGAAATGCCAAGAATATAAAAATCACAGAAGGCAACATGTTCACAAGAAATAAAACACACTTGACCACAGCAGGTTCCGTTTATGTCAACTAATTTAACCTAATATAGCTACCATAGATAGCCTACATGTATAGGCTCATATGGATTTAAAAACGTGCAGTTTATGTCATTTGTGTATATTAACAAATAACCTTGACGTAGGCTAAATCTTTTACATTTATTGTTAATGTTTGCTATTGCATTATTTAAAAAAATAATAATAATAAAGCTAATGGAACGTTCTTCGCGAATCGGAATTTACAAATCCTACTGTAGCCTGTATTAAAATCCACGATTTAGTAGTTGTTAGCAACGGCAGCATGTCCTAATACAATATTCATGACGGAAGCGGTGGACTGGAGTTTCGCTGCCGGGAAGCGCGTCTTTGGGGCGGGATTTGACCAAAAACTGCGCGCTGCGGCGAAGCAAAGCCGAAGATATCCTAATATTAGCACAATTTGTAATGTTATTGGAACACTATCTATCAACACAGTTAAACAGTAAAAAAAACGAAAGCGTAATTAAGTCAGATAGGGCTCGTTTATGCGTTTTGCCTGGAGATATGAAGTGTTCTCTATAGAAATGGAGGTCTTCACATTTTCATACATGCTGACCACAGTAAACGACATGGACATGATGGGAAGTCTGACAGATGTGCTCTCCAAACACAAACAATCAATCACTGGTATATTATATAATACTGTAGGGCTACTATAGCCTACATGATACATTAAAAACGATAACAATGATTGGCAATCAATATTCGTCCATCATACGATCATCATCAACTGACTCTATAAAACAGCCCAGCCTAAATAACCAGACCACAGATGTCACCCACATGTATTCAGAATAGATGTTATTCATTCTTATAAAACTAATTGTTTCAGTGCCTTACCTATGCCAGGAGCTGAATAGATGAAGTACAGCGCAGAAGTGGAGAGCGAGAATAGAAATAAAAGCCCGAGAAATGACTTTCTCCGAAATCTCAAATGTGTCGGCATTATACAGAGAGACGCAGATATTCTTCTCTATGGGCAGATATGTGTCCGGTTAATAGACGCAGATGGAGAGTCCGAGCGCAGACACGCTGATCAGGTCCGATCCCGAAATGTATCCAGACTAGAAGGTTCACTTGTCCTAGTGGAGTCTCATCATCTTCATCCCGTGTGTCACACGCGCACACACACTCACGCACTCACACACACACCCTCCTGCGCGCTGCTAATGAATGGAAGCGCATGGGACTCTGCGTTACGCACATATCAGGGCAATGTTCTAGGGGCCGTCTGCAAAGGAGGGACTGTGTGAAAATTACTATGCATGACTTTACTTGATTACGTAACGCTGCATGCATTGTCCAGTTTTCCAGGAGAGGCTGTGAAACAGACAGTTACAGTATAAAGGCGCGTACTGATCGCCGAGGTGAAATGTAATTGCCCCATTAATGCATCTGCATATTATTTAGAGTATGAGCTCAAGACGTTAAAATAAACAATGAGCATTTATTCCATCTGTCCTGGTAGACATTAAACAGTCATAACAATAGAACAGAGGTTCAAAAAACATAAAATAATAAACTTGAATAGAATAGAACAACGTATTATTTTAATAATGACTACTGCAAACTAGGTAGAGTATGAGCTCCAGTGCTGCACCCACACTGGATCTCACAATCATGTGTAAACATTAATGGCATTGCTCATCTTATGCAGACAAGACGTCAAATAAGTCATTTATCTAAGTGGACAGCCTTTGTTTAACCAGGATGTCATTCCAAATCAATGCATCACAGAATTGCGCATTGTAGACACGCCCACCTTATGTGAACTACAACTCCCAGCAACCATCAGTCAGCACGTCCGTTTTTAAACCGAAATTTCTTCTCTGCAAGGATAATGCATACATTTTTTGGATACTATAAGTAACTAAATATAGCTATATGTAAATATCAAAACACGATCTCTACGTTTTATGCCATTACTTCGGCTTAAAACTTCTCGAAGGGAGAACTACAAATCCGCATCTCCCAGAAACTACATCTCCCAGCTTTTCCGGGTATGTACTGATGACGACGAATTTACTCTGCGAAACATGGATTGTGGCGACATGAGTTTATTTAGCGATTTCTCCCCTGTGTTTAATGTTTATGTGTGTTTGTGAGCACGATGAGTTTCAGTAATCGCGCTGCAGTAATCGCTGTGTTATTAATTATATTGACGGCTGATCTCGGGCGGTTTGCGGCAGCAGATGATCAGACACACAGTAGAAAAGATGAAGAATCTGACAATAATAAAGCTGTCGGTGATTTACAGGATCAAAATACTGCTGATGGGCACGGAGAACAGCTGATCAGGTATTATTTTATTACATAGCATCAGTTTGCTTGCAGTATAACAGCAGAAAGAGTGAGTGAGTGATTGACAGCTGTGATGTGGCGCATATTCAATGTTAATCATCACTATTACAATTATCCAACAAAAGATACCATAGTCTTCTGTGTTTTACTTTTTCCCGGCACATTAATATAATAACGACCCTGTATCATGGTATAAATCAAAGTACCATGTTATTACTACCTGATACCATCTCTTTACCACAATACAGCCAGAGTGCTATTTATAGCTATAGGCCTAAATGTTATGGTTTATGAATATGATGATTCTTCTGTCTGTTTGTCTATCTGTCACTTACTGATCTAGATAATTTAGCTTTTAGAAAGTCTATCTATCTGTCTATCTATCTATCTATCTATCTATCTATCTATCTGTCTGTCTGTCTGTCTGTCTGTCTGTCTGTCTGTCTGTCTGTCTGTCTATCTATCTATCTGTCTGTCTATTTGTCTGTCTGTCTATCTGTCACTTACTGATCTAGATAATTTAGCTTTTAGAAAGTCTATCTATCTGTCTATCTGTCTATCTATCTATCTATCTATCTATCTATCTATCTATCTGTCTGTCTATTTGTCTGTCTGTCTATCTGTCACTTACTGATCTAGATAATTTAGCTTTTAGAAAGTCTATCTATCTGTCTATCTGTCTATCTATCTATCTATCTATCTATCTATCTGTCTGTCTGTCTGTCTGTCTGTCTGTCTGTCTATCTATCTATCTATCTATCTATCTATCTATCTATCTATCTATCTATCTATCTATCTATCTATCTATCTATCTATCTGTCTGTCTGTCTGTCTGTCTGTCTGTCTATCTATCTATCTATCTATCTATCTATCTATCTATCTGTCTGTCTGTCTGTCTATCTGTCACTTAATGATCTAGATAATTTAGCATTTAGAAAGTCTATCTGTCTATCTGTCTATCTATCTATCTATCTATCTATCTATCTATCTATCTATCTATCTATCTGTCTGCCTGTCTATTTGTCTGTCTGTCACTTAATGATCTAGATAATTTAGCATTTAGAAAGTCTATCTATCTGTCTATCTGTCTGTCTGTCTGTCTGTCTGTCTATCTATCTATCTATCTATCTATCTATCTATCTATCTATCTATCTATCTATCTGTCTGTCTGTCTGTCTGTCTATTTGTCTGTCTGTCACTTAATGATCTAGATAATTTAGCATTTATAAAGTCTGTGTCTAAATTAGTTCACAGTCGTGATATTAATGATTAATATTTTCGTAGTATAAAGTGGGCCACTTTTTGTCATAGAGATGTATCTTCAGATGTATCGTCTTCATCTTTTAACGTAAATGAATGATATGTATGTTACATTTCAAGAGTGATTGCATAGGCTAGTCAAATGTAATAATATTTGATGTAATACTATATAAAATGTATTCCTCTGACAGGTTAAATGGCACGGAGAGCTCCAGCAATGACACTGTTCAGTCCACCACACCTGTGCCCAAGCCCACGACCCCCGAGCCTCCTAAAAAAGAGCCTATCCTGCCGGAGCAGATGGGCGTCAAGGCCCAGGAGGAGGAGCAGTCCAGCGGGATGAGCATTTTCTTCAGCCTGCTGGTCATTGGTGGGTAAAACCAGTTTTTTAAAGTTAGAAAGTGTGACACTGACAATGTGTGTCAAAACTGAAGTTATGATTTTTATTGCATCAGAATATTAAGCATTTCCTTAGTGTTCATTGTGTGTCTATGAGACTGTTAAATGCTTAAGAGAGGCTGATTCTGTTAATGGGAGATAGTCAATGTTTTGATGTCTTTTTGAGTCTTGAAGGTAATGTATGTATAACATAACAGCTTAGACTCTTCTGGGAAGGTTTTCTGCTCTTTGATGTGCTCTCATTCAGACACAAGCATCAGTGATTCAGGTCATTATGTTGGGCGATGATGGGGTCTGACACGCGGTTGGTGTTCTAGTTCATTATAAAAGTGTGTAGTGGGCCTGAGGTCTGGCTTTGGGCAGGGCAGTCATGTTCTCGTCCACCAGACTCTGTAAAATATTTCTATACAAGGGCATTGTCATGCTAGGATAGCATGTCCCTATCCAGACTGTTTCAGCAAGGCTAAAAGCACATACTTCTCTTTGCCATTATACAGTGAAACAGTAGGATTTAGACTTAAGAGGTCAGGTTTAGTAGAGCGCTACTTCCTCGTGCAATTATCAGACTTGGACACCTACTGTATTTATCAGCATCCATTTGTCTAGCCTTGGTAAACAGTGCTTTTGAGGGTTTTTTGAGGGTAGTTTGGATGATGGGAATATAGTCAAGTCAAGTCTAGCGTTTTTTACAATGCCCCTCTGCCTCTATAATTCACCAGCAATGAAATATTTCTTAAAGAGCTAGTTTACCCCAAAAGGAAATTTGTGTCAACATATACTCGCCCTCAAATTGTTCCAGTCATAAAAGAAGATATTTTGAAGAATGTTGGTAACCAAACTGTTTTAATTTTTGGGTGAACTTTCCCTTTAACACCCATGAAACTGTATTTAACATTCATCAGATATATACACTACTTTTAAAAGGTTTAATGAAATATTACCTTTTCCATAAAACATGAAACTGTTTCCAACATTGATTATAAATCAGTATATTAGAATGATTTCTGAAGGATCATGTGACACTGAAGACTGGAGTAATGATGCTGAAAATTCAGTTTTGGATCACAGGAATCAATGACATATAGTCAAACATATAAATATATTCAAACAGGACATTAATAATGTCAAATAAATGCAGTCTTGCTGAGCAGAAGGGACTTTCAAAAACACTTACAAAATCTTACTGACCCCAAAAAAGTAATGTGTGTCTTGGCCCTGGTGACAGTAGACATTATTATTATTATTATTTTCTTCCTTGGATATTAGTGATAAACAACACATGAAATTTGTCATGTATGGTAGCTAGTGCTAATGGACTTTGAATGCTGTTGTATATGTAGAACAATATGTTAGTATAGATCTCTTATGGATTGATCGGCCTGGCCGATATATACATCATATATGACATATAGTCAAACATATATTCAAACTAGTGCTGTCAAACGATTAATCGCATCCAAAATAAAAGTTTTTGTTTACATAATATATGTGTGTGTACTGTGTATATTTATTATGTATATATATATTCGAGAAATTCCTCTCCAGCTCATTGTCTATTATTTTCTTGATTTTAATGAGATGGTTGGTCTCTCGGGCAGTATTTCCTCCTCCATGGCTAAGGCTGTGTTTTGTGTATCTGACACCACTGAGCCAGTGACGTCACGGTGAAACTCGTCATATGTTTCTCGTGAGGTTTCAGGTTATGTGTTGATGTTTTGGGATCGGCCCTCGGCAGTGATGTAATCTGTCCGTGCCGTTTGTGTTTGGTTCATTGTGTGTATTGTGTGGCGTGATGTGAGTGTAGTCTTACACACACGGGCTCTACATATGTGTTCATGAACTTGTTTGTAATGTCTTGGATACTAGATGTTTAATCTTGGCTGAAGTGTAATTATAAACCTGCACTAAACACATCACATCACTATGGGTTACTGTGACACAGCACAGTCACAATTCACCTGATGTAACTTATCTCTTTATACCTGACCAGACCTTTTACCTTTTAGAGAATGTAGACATATGTGACTCTGGAGCACAAAACCAGACTTAAGTAGCACGAGTATATTTGTAGCAATAGCCTACAATACATTGTATGGGTCAAAATTGTCAATTTTTCTTTTATGCCAAAAATCATTAGAATATTAAGTAAAGATCATGTTCCATGAAGATATTTTGTAAATTAGCTACTCTAAATATATCAAAACTTAATTTTTGATTAGTAATATGCATTGCTAAGAACTTAATTTGGATAACTTTAAAGGCGAGTTTATCAATATTTTGATTTTTTTGCACCCTCAGATTCCAGATTTTCAAATAGTTGTATCTCAGCCAAATATTGTCCTATCATAACAAACCATACATCAATGGAGACATTCAGCTTTCAGAATATGTATAAATCTCAATTTCAAAAACATTACCCTTATGACTGGTTTTGTGATCCAGGGTCACATATAATGTTGCATATTGAATAATGATATTCATTTGTTGTGTTTATTATTTATCAATGTTTTAATGATTTTAAATATTTATGTTGTTAAATATTTTTGTAGAAATGATGATAAATGTATTTCTTTGAATAGAAAATTAAAAAGTAGAGCACTGTTATGAAATAGAAATCTTTTATATTATAGAAACCTTTTCTATTATACTTTTTATTTTTTTAGCTGTCACCTTTGATCTGACTTGAAAAAAATATATATATTATTTATTTTCTGAATTTGGTGCTGATACCCAGATATTACAGAGTTATTGCAGTAACTATAATTGTGGTAACCATTTTTTATAGGAAACTATACCTATAAGGTTGTTGTCAATTTTGTACATGTGCGTATATAATATATTTGTTTTATTTTCTCAGGTATTTGTATTATATTGGTGCACCTGCTGATCAAATTCAAGCTTCACTTTTTGCCTGAGAGTGTGGCTGTGGTTTCGCTTGGTAAGTGACTTTATTATCTCATTCTCTTAAACCTTTACCTCACAGTTGCTCTTGAAACTGTTCCATGCAGTGCTGGCCGAAGCCTTTGAGTCTGTCATAAAGATAAAAACAGAAGTTCGTCACAAAACAGCATGTGTTCCTGTTGCATATGACTAAGCGCTGTGTCTTTGAAATGAGATCACTCTGTTTTAAGAGCAATCAATGAACTGATCAATAATGAATAGACCTGCATAAGATACAGAGAGGACAAAACAGGGAGGGGAACTGATCAGAAGCGCACAATCATATTCCATTCATGTGAAGCAGTAAAGTTTATCAATTATTACTGAGAATAAGCTGTCATCAGGTGAAGAGTAGGTGTGTTTGTAAAGGTCTTGTTTCACAGTGTTGTGAAACCCGAGTCTGAAGGAAGATAAATGCAGTTCCTCTAAGATTATGTGTGGATTAATCACTTCCTCTTAGTGTGCAAGCCTTTTAAAGATATGTCACACTTTAGTTTGACGATCAATTCTCACAGTTAACTATTAACTGTGACTTTTGCCTCAATAAACCCCTAATTTACTGCTTATTAATAGTTAGCAAGGTAGTTGTGAAGTTGGGGTGGGTTAAGGGATATGATCATACAGAATAAGGCATTAATATGTGTTTTATAAGTACTAATAAACAGCCAATATGCTACTAATATGCATGATAATAAGCAACTAGTTAATAGTGAGAATTGGTTCCTAAATTAAAGTGTTACTTAAGATATTCAGAGTAAACAGGTTAGTTCACCAAAAAAAAAAAAACCCTGTATGTCTTATCTTCCTTCTTTCTGCTGAAGAAAGTATTTTGCACAACACATTTTGGTTACAATTGACTTTAATAGACCTTAGTCGATAGATGATATATTGAATTTTATAAAAATGAGGCCGTGAGGGTAGACTTACAAATGTAACAATAGCACACACTGACTGTATAAAGTTTCTAAATCATGTGTAATTTCCAAAAATCACAACTGTCAGACCGTATTTTTTTTTTTTTTTTTTTTTTTGTGAATATTTGTCATGTTAAACTACAGAGCAATCCACTGAACACACTGTACTTCTGTCCCTCACAGCCTCGTTTTCATTCCTCACAAAACATTCAAACTGCAGCTACTCTATGGTCTATTAAAAACAAACAAACAAGAAACACTGAGACATTTCTCCAAATATTTTATTTTATGTATCACAGAAGAACGATTTCTCTGTATATATGTGACCCTGGACCACAAAACAAGTCATAAGGGTATTTTTTTTTTTTAATTGAGATTTATACATCATCAGGAAGCTGAATAAATAAGCTTTCCATTGATGTATGGTTTGTTAGGATAGGACAGTGGTTCTCAGACTTTTTTGGTCGCGCCCCCCTTTAAACCTATAAAAAAATCTGGCGCCCCCCCCCATCCCGAATCCCCATCCCACCTCAAACTAACAAATAATTTAACTAAACTGCTTTTTTTAATTTAAAATACCTACAAGGGAAAAAACACCTGCATCGCTTGAAACATTGAAAAGTAACATAGTGAATAACTGTAATTATTATTTTCTGTTATAGTATTTATTTATTTGATGTATTTATTTATTTATTTTTGTGGGTTTCATGCTGTCCGCTAAGGCATAGGACACACAGAAAGAGATGAAAACGAACCAACGAAATTAACACCGTGTCTACACCGGACGCGAGCGACAAAATAAGTTACAGTAGAACCCATTATAATAAGTGATGCTGTCTACACACTGGATGTGTTGCGACACAAATCCCCGACATTAAACTGATGCCTTGTTCTATTTATAACGTAATAACACAAAGTTAAAATGATTTGCAGCGGTCGCTTTGCCGCGTCTAGTGTAGAGCTGTTGTGGTGCGAGCCGCGCAACGCAACAACTGTCACGTCCGGTGAGTGAAGCTAGAGCAAAAATGCATGCCCCGTCATATTCTTTGCATTTAGCCTTTGAAAATCTGGAATCTGAGGGTGCACAAAAATCAAATATTGAGAAAATCACCTTGTGAAATGCTGGTTTCTGGGAACCGGAAATGCTGTAGGTGACGTCAGACGCTGGAGACTTGGCGGAAAAACTGAATGAACAGCGAGGACAGCGAGGAAAATTTAGAAACTCTTCAGGAATACATCGACTGGTGCTTCGACGTTATAGTCATGAAGAAAAACCAAAATGCATGTTCTCCAGCCAAAAGCGAGACGCCGTCTTCCAAAAGAAGTCGCCCGTCAGACTCGCCTGAAACAACATCGCCGACGGGTAAAAGCTTTACCGACATCCTGGATTCAATCGACAAGCGGTTGTCCAGCTTCGACGCGAGGTTGTCCCTGGTCGAGATCCTGCACCGTGAATTTAAATCCCTGAGGGAATCGCTGGAATTCAGCCAGCAGCAGGTGGAAACACTCGCTGCTGAAAACGCATCACTACGGGACTCGGTCAAATCTCTAACTGAAAATATGACCCATATAAGTGAAGAAAATAAAAAAATAAAAGAGACTGTCATCGATCTCCAGGCCCGTAGCATGAGAGATAACCTGGTGTTTTCAGGCATCCCGGAATCTGCCGAAGAGGACCCAGAAACTACGGTTAAAAACTTTATCAAAACATACCTGAAGCTTCCGGAAGACACCGTGGAAAACATCTGCTTCGAAAGAGTCCATCGGATGGGAGCGAAGAAACCTGGAGCCCCGAGGCCGCGTCCCATTGTGGCCAAATTCGGATACTTCAAGCAGAAAGAGCAGGTGAAGAGTCGCGGCAGGGAGCTGAAAGGAACAGACTTCGGCGTAAACGACCAGTTCCCCAAAGAAATCCTGGAGCGACGCAAAATTCTGTTCCCAATCCGACGCAGTCTCATCCAAAAGGGCTCCCGAGCTGTCATCGCAGTAGACCGGCTCTACGTGGACGGACAGCTCTACCGGAACCTCCGTACCACTCCGTGGTTATATTAACACCACTCCAGATAAGAATCCGTTATATTTACCTTTTTTTTTCTCTCTTTTTCCTCGCTTGTTCTTCCATTTACCTCTAACTATTTGTCATTTCGATAATTTAATACGATATCATCAGGGCCGCATTAACCATTGGGCTAGGCGGCCTGAGCATTGTGCCAATCGCCAAAGCCCCACCACGCCCCCCACTTATTAGTGCTATTATTTAGTGGAGCTTTTCCATAAATTTAATTCACGTTTCTCGTTCATTTGTTTTACCAATCAAATGCATTTTATTTTATATTTGCTTTTGAACGACCTGTGTATCTATCAGGTGACCGCTGCGTCCGCACTGTCGCGCAATCTGGAAATGGTCATGCAAAAGAATAATCTTCGATAAGTAAACATGTCAACTATTCTTATAAGGAAGGAAAAAAAAAAAAAAAGAAAAAAAAAAAAGAAATAGGAGAGAGGGAAAAACACGACTTAGTCAGTAAAATTCCCAGCTATCAGGTTATTTTACTAAAGCTGATGATGGAGTGGAAGTTGTGGAACAGCAAGTGGACCGGACACATGGAGAAGATAAAAACATAGCGTCATCGTCGCCACAGATTTGAGGTTAGTTTGATTATTAACTTGATGGATGTATATTGCTTGTGCTTGAGCAAACTCTATAGGCCTATATTCGCTTTTGGGTTGAGAAAAAATACGGTAGAAATATGTCAATCGTTTTGTGCGTCATGATGTTAGCTTATCATTTAAAGTCATTTACACATTATGGTTTAAAAACTAATTTAACTGTTCAGAGGCATTAAGAAGCGGGGCAGAATTTATTTTGGCAAATGCGCGCGTTAAGACAGTTTCAGCCTAAAACGCGCGGCGCGCACCTGCGTGTAAAGCACCTGCCTAAACTTGAATTATTCTTCGCGCCTTGAGCTTAAACATTCAAATACAGTTATGTGTCAAAATGCCCGTTCTTGCGAGTATCCTTGTAAACAGTCATTCGTGTCTTACATGAACATTATAGTTAAAGATAAAGCATGCATGTGAAATGTAGTAGGCTATGTGAGTTCCTGGAATTGTATGATGAGATTTTAAAGGGATAGTTCACCCAAAAATGAAAATACTGTCATTTACTCAGCCTCGAGTTGTTCTTAACCTGTATGAATTTCGTTGTTCACCTCAACATAGAGGAGGATATTTTGAAGAATGTTCTTAACCAGAAGGTTTCTGGTCCCCATTGACTCCAATAGTGTATTTTTTCTTTTTTTTCATACTATGAAAGTCATGCAGCAGCTGTTTGGTTACCAGTATTGTTCCCAATGTATTCTTTTGCGTTCAACAGCAGAGGGAAACTCATACAGGTTAAGAAAAACAACAGAATTTTTTTTTTTTTTTTTTTTTTTTTTTTTTTTTTTATTTATTTATTTTTTTTTTTTGGTGAACTATTCGTGGAAAGCAGCCTAATATTGCTGCCGTTGCCATTTGTGTCAATAATGTGAATCAAACATCGGGAAAAAAAAAATCACTCCATGTCCTTGACTGAATCACTTTTGTAAAATAAGAATTAATCTATATTGAATTTATACAGTGAAGACTATTCGATCTATTTGTACATTTACTTTATACAATATAATGTTTTTTATTCAGTGCTTTAAGTTTTTCCAAGTAGGTCGATTTGTTAAGTATCTTTGTTCTCTTGTCATTCGTGACTGTTTACTTGTCTTCAGTAAGCTTGGTTTTATTTTGTCTAGTACTATTTTTTGTGATATTGTAATTAGTAACAAGAATTATGAAATTTCAGTGCATCAAAAATGTTTATAGGATACAAATTCTATTTAAAGCTATATATAATTATTGTGATGGGGGGCCCTGCAGTAAGTCATAGCCCCGGGCCCAGTGAGGTCTTAATGCGGCCCTGGATATCATAACAAACACGTACAGTCAGTCTCCGCAGCGTTTAAATGATTTTGCAATGTTTTCGTTTCTGTCAAGTTTTTACTTTCATCCCTCTATGCTTGCTTCTTTGTATGTCTTTCTTACTTCCAACTCCTTTCACTGCACCGATCACCTGCTTTACTACACATATAAACACAACACCCTATATCACACATCTGCATGGCACGACCATGTACATATACACTCAGCATTAACGCAACCACTCAGACCTTACAGCGCACACAGACATGAAGGACATACTCGCATACAAGCGCGTACACGCCCGCTCATATCTTATTCATTTGAGCATCACACGCAGCGAGCAGCATTAGCTACACACACACATCTATGGGTGCACTAAGGTTTGTCACATGGAATGTGAATGGAGCTGGCTCCAGAGAAAAGAAGTTAAAAATATTTAGCCATCTTAAAAAACTACAAGCAGACATTGTTTTATTACAAGAGACTCATAGATCTGCCACAGCTACAGATCAACTTAAAACAACTGAGTTTCCTAATGTGTTCTCAGCCTGCTATAACTCTAGGCAAAGGGGAGTAGCAATTTTAATACATAAAAATGTTAATTTCACAGTACTCAACACAGTTATAGATCCAGAAGGTAGATTTCTAATCATTAAATTATCTATATTTGACAAAAAGTTATGTATTGTTAGTATATATGGTCCAAATGTTGATGACCCCTCTTTCTTTCACGGTTTTTTTACCGCACTATCTGAACAACTAGATTGTGCACTTGTTATTGGGGGAGACCTCAACTTTGGACTAAATAAAGAAATGGACAGGCTAAGTACAGCTGGAACTCAGCGCAATTGGGAATCCACAAATATAGTTAAACAGTACATGAGCGACTATGGACTTTGCGATGCATGGCGTTCTCTCCACACCAACAGTAGGGAATTTACTTTCTTCTCACATGTCCATCACTCTTACTCTCGTCTGGATTATTTCCTAGTCAGCAGCTCACTGCTGAGTGACATTTCAGACACAGAGATACACCCTATAGCTGTCAGCGATCATGCTGCTGTTTCTTTAACTCTAGTAAACAAGAAGACCACTCCACCAAGTTATAATTGGAGATTCAATACATCATTGCTTAAAGACGACGATTTTATTAAATATTTTAAAGAAGAGTGGGCTTTATATTTAGACTATAATGACCTGCCTGGAACATCAGCATCTGTTCTCTGGGAAGCAGGCAAAGCTGTGATGAGAGGTAGAATAATCTCATTCTCATCGCATAAAAAGAAAAGAGAAAATAAATGTATTCAGGAATTAGAAGAAACCATAAAAACTTTAGAAGAATCCTACGTATCCTCCCAGGAACAGGAAATGCTGAAAAAAATATGTAAAGCAAAACTAGAATTAAATGAAATTATTAATAAAAAAACTAAATTCTTAGCACAAAGACTTCGCTGGCAAGAATTTGAATATGGTAACAAATCAGGTCAATTCTTAGCGAACCAGTTAAAAATAAATAAAGAAAAAACAACTATATGTGCTGTTAAAGATTTAACTGGGGATACAGTATATGACCCTGAAAGAATAAACAATACTTTCAGAGATTTTTACGAATCTTTATATTCTCCACAGATAAACCCATCTAAAGACGAAATTGACCAATTTCTTGACAATATAACTCTTCCGAAATTAACAGACAATCAAGCGATGGCATTGGATTCTCCTCTGACATCAGATGAACTTCAGGAAGCTTTGAACAGTATGCCCAATAAAAAGGCTCCAGGTCCAGATGGCTTTCCAGCAGAATTCTATAAAGAATTCTGGGCTATTCTGGCACCAACATTCTACAGAATGTTGCAGGAAACCAAAGAAAATGGCAGACTTACACCAAATATGAATTCTGCCAACATTAGTCTCTTACTAAAACCAGGCAAAGACCCTGTATTGCCTACTAGCTATCGTCCAATATCCCTTATTAATGTGGACACTAAAATAATCTGCAAAGCTATCTCAAAAAGAATAGAGAAGATAACCCCTCTCATAATTCATTACGACCAAACTGGTTTCATAAAAGGGAGGCACTCCTCAACAAATACACGTAGGTTACTTAACTTGATAGACTATTCATGCAATAGAAACCTTCAAATTACAATATTGTCTCTAGATGCAGAAAAAGCTTTTGATAGGGTTAACTGGAATTTTCTATTTGCAACTTTACACAAATTTGGTTTTGGAAACTCTTTCATAAACTGGTTAAAAATATTATATAACTCTCCAACAGCATGTGTCAGGACAAATGCCCAAACGTCCTCTAGCTTCTATCTTAAGAGGGGCACCAGGCAGGGATGCCCCCTCTCCCCCTCACTGTTTGCAATTTTTATTGAACCACTAGCAGCAGCAATTAGACAGGCAACAGTGATTAAAGGCATTAAATGCAAGAATGTAGAACATAAAATTAGTCTTTACGCAGATGATGTGTTACTTTTTCTTCAACATTCACAAACCACTCTCTCTGAGGTAATTACATTAATAAACTCTTTCTCAAGAGTCTCAGATTATTCAATAAACTGGTTAAAATCAACAGTTCTTCCAATTAATTGCTCCTTCCAGAATTCTTCCACTCCACTGCAATCTGGAAATATTAAATATTTAGGTATTAATGTTTCTCCTAAACTGGCAGATTTGATTAAATTAAACCACATCCCACTTTTAAAGAAGGTAGAAGATGATCTAACCAGATGGAGGTCTCTACCCATATCACTCATGGGAAGAGTCGCCTCAATAAAAATGATGATTTTGCCAAGAATTAATTATTTATTTGCAATGATCCCAAGCAAACCACCACCTGACTGGTTTAGATCTTTGGACTCCTCCATCTCTAAATTCCTTTGGAAAGGTAAACCCCCGCGTATTAGCTTAAAAACGCTGCAAAAGACCAAGGATAAAGGAGGACTAGATCTACCTAACTTTTACCACTATTTCTTAGCCAATAGGCTTCAACACATTTCAGGGTGGTTAAAACACACCCTCTTAGATGAGCCTTGGCTAGATGTAGAACAGGCATTATGCAATAATATAGAGATTTCGGATCTGCCATTCATTAGCTCGATCAGTAAACGACACGTATGCTTTAAAAGCATCAGTATCAGCTCTTCTCTGACAGCATGGTGGGAGTTTCTAAAAATTACGGAGTCTTCACTAATCCCATGCAAACGTACCCCCATCTGGAACAATCCTGACATATTGCTAAACAACAATATGATAAACTTCACAGATTGGAGTTGTAAAGGTATTAAATACCTGGAACATATATTCGAAGGGACAGACTTTATTCCCTTTGACAAATTAATTAAACAATATGGGATTAATAAGAACAGATTTTTAGAATATCAACAAATTAAATCTATTGTAAAAAGGAAATTTAAGTCTAATCATATCAATTTACAAATACCACCAAGTGTGTCAGATTTTCTTAATCTCAAAACCCCCAAATTAATATCTAAAATATACAGGGCACTTTCCAATATAGATGAATCAGTATCACTTCCTATTGCAAAATGGGAAGCAGATCTATCAGTAAACTGGGACCATAATTTCTGGTCTCAGATATGTTTAAAAACCTTTGAACTGATTAGAAATCCTGGATTACAATTAATACAATACAAAATTCTGCATAGAGTGCACTACACAGGTCATCGGATGTTCAGGATGGGTTTTACAGCTTCTAACAACTGCTCACACTGTAAAGGCAATACACCTGACAATTACATCCACGCTCTATGGTTCTGTCCACCTGTTCAGAGGTACTGGTACAGGATTTGTGAAGACTTATCAAAGTGTCTTAAATGCTCTATTCCAGCCTCTCCTTTAGTCTGCTTGTTGGGCGACCTAGATGGTGTCACTACAGAAGATAACACAATCCACATGGCTTTCACTGCCCTATGCATTGCTAAGAAGACTGTCCTCATGAACTGGAAAAATAAAAATAATCTTAATATCAACCAATATAGAGATTATTTGTGGGATTATATTAGCCTTGAAACAGCTTCTGCTGACACATTAGATCAATCTATCTGGGCTCCTTTGATCAGCTCCATCACCTAGTGTGGGTGGGGGTCCCGATTCTGTCCGGCTGTGGTTTTTGTTGTTGGCGTGGGGTGGCAATATGGGCCTGGGGCATCTGGGGGTTCCCTGGGGATGGGTTTCTTGGGGGGTTCGGCGCTGGGGCTGCGGCCTTGGCCTGGATGGGGTATTGGTGACTCTTGAATGCTGTTTCTCTGGCGGCGGCATGCGGCGCTGCTGGGGATGCCTGTGCCGGCGGACGTAGGTTGCCAGCCTGGCGGCCGCACTGTTCCGGGGTTGGTCCGGGGGGGGGTTTGGGGATCTGGGGACGCTCTGCCTCCGGCTTGGGGTTACGGCTGGGCCTGGGGGGCTTGGGTCCTGGTTGGTGTGCCGCCGGGAGTATGGGTTGGTGCATGCGCTTGGGCCCGGCTCTGGTGTGGGGGTCTTCGATGCATCGGTGCCTCCGCAGGGGGGGGGGGGTCCAATAGAGGCGGGGTATACGGGCTTTACCTGGGTGTCTTATTGTCTTATGTAGTTTGGGAACTGACTGGATGATGGGGTGGGGTAGTTTTTCCTCTGCTGTGGGGTCTGGTGGGCCGCCCTGGGCTGCCATGGGCCCTGGTCTGGATGGGCCTGGGCCCCCCGCCCTGGGCAGATTTGGGGTAACGGGGGTGCCTATGGGGGTCAGCGGGGGAGCTGGCTCCAGAGGGGGGGGTATTTTGCCCCCTCTGATGTTTTCCTCCCCATCCCTAAGGCTTCACTTCTCCCGCTCCATCACACCAACACATAGGTAGGGTTTTGAGGTGCGGGTGAGTCGCTGGGATGCGGGGGAGGTGGTACTCCTCTGTCTCCTCGTGGCCGCCTGCATCTCAATTACACATTACAGCTTAGACATTCTCATTACTTACTGTCACATGACATATACATATAGGGCCTTGGGGGTGGGCACACTGAATGGCATCCGGAGGGCGGTCTGTTCATTCAGCCTTCCCTCTGGTGCCAGTGCCCACTTCTCAATTTTAAGTTGCACATAGACATTGAGGGCTCTAGGGAGGGGACGAGCTGACACAAGCTTGTGGAGGGTGCCCCTCCCCTGTTTTAAAGCACCCCTGTTTTAAAGCACCTTAGAACAACACACACCAACACTACATTTGAGCGGGTGGGGTGAAGCATGGGGTCGTCTTTTTTTTTTTTTTTTTTTTTTTTTTTTTCTTTCTTTTTTTTTTTTTTTTTCTCACACCCCTGTTCTCTGTTCTCTGTCTGGGGCCGGGGGCTGTGAGGATGAGCTGGCCGCCCGGTCGGGGTCTGGGCTGTTGATTTTCTCTGCTGCTGCAGGGACCGGGGTGGTCTTCCTGTCCCCACGCCGGAGCGAAGGGGGTTTAGCTCCGGGATCGGGCGCTGGCTACCCCTCTGGGGGTGGTGGTGCCTGGACCTAGGAGTATAGAGTGCATATGGGGAGTGTGAGTGTGGGTACCGTGTCCATTTTTGTGTGTCTACATGTGGGGCGAAGGTGTGAATATTCGTTTGCGTGCATGAGGGTGGGAGCATATGCTTGTGTATATGTGTGCTTGTCGTCTACGTCTATGTGTCAGGTCGGGCCTTAGACTCCGCCTCACTCATCATCTTAGTCGACCCCCACAACACCACCATGCCCTGCCGGTGGAGGATGCCGCCGGTGCGTTGGTGATTTCTCGCGCCGGGGAAGGATGCTCGGGCGAGCGCCGGCCCACTCTCGGCGGTCGATTGGCGGGGCCTGGCCCTACTGGCCTTGCTGGGCCCCGATTGTGGGGTGGGGGGCCTTTGGGTCTCCGGGCCCAGGGCCCGGTCCGCCCTGGTGTGGTCGGCTGCCGGTGGAGCCTGCGGGCTTGCCGCCACGGCACCCTGGGGCGCCTACACTGTGGCTGTCGGAGGTCCCGCCTTCGGGCTCTCCTCTGCCCTTTTTTGGGTGGAGGCCGCGGTTGTCCCTGCGGTGGTTCTCCTGGGGGTCCCGTGCCCTGGGGGGCCTCCGGATGTTTGGGGCCCGGGTCTTTTCCGTGCCTGCTTCATGCCTTGCGGGATGGGGCTGTTGTTCCCCACACACACTATTAAACATTTACATGGAGGAACCTTATGAACACAAGCGCGCTCACACACACAGGTGTACACTCAAGCATTCACATTGGTGTAAAAACAGGTGCTCACAGACACACATTGTCTTGATCTGCTGTTGCTTCAAAACTTATTTTGTAATATTAGTTATGTGTGCTGCTCAATAACATTTAACATTTAGAATTTATTGTGATTTATACAGATGTTGGTTGTTGCTGCAGTCTCTTTGATGTTGTGTCTTCGGTTGTTTTCTCTTTTTGTCAGCAGGTATTGAAGCAAATTGTCTGTTTTTTTGTTTTTTTTTTCTCTCTCTCTATCTATCCCCCATTCTCCTTTTTTCTCTCTCTCTCTTCCCCTTCTTTGTTGACTTTCCCCACAACCTTTTTTTTTTTTTTCTCTTTCCTCTCTTCTTTCTCTCTCTTGTTCTCTCTGTCCCCTGGTCTTGTCTGTCACAGTGTGGTTAAGTAAAAGGGTATATAAAATTAAATTAATTAATTAATATTAAAAAAATAAAAAAAAATAAAAAAATAAATAAATATATATATATATATATATATTTAATTAAAAAAAAAAAAGAAAAAAAGGCTGTGAATGATGATAGTATAGCCATGCATATGTACTGTCATGTGTTATCTGTGCTACTGACAGGCCCAAAAAAAAAAAAAAAAAAAAAAAAGAGAAAATCACCTTTAAATATGTTTAAATGAAGTCCTTAGCAATGCGTACTACTAATCAAAAAAGTTTTGATATATTTACGGTAGGAAATTCACTAAATATCTTCATGTAACGTGATCTTTACTTAATATCCTAATGATTTTTGGCAGAAAAGAAAAATGGATAATTTTGACCCATACAATGTATTGTTGGCTATTGCTACAAATATACCCCAGCGACTTAAGACTGGTTTTGTGCTCCAGAGTCACATATGTTTGTCACAAACTACAAAATATTGTTCCTCTGATTTGGTCCATCCAACCTTTTGTTATTATAATCCATACAGCAGCTAATTACTTCTTCAGAGGGTATTTTGTCTCTTGGTTTTGTTTTCCAGGGATCCTGATGGGAGCGTTCATCAAGATCATCGAGTCGCTGCAGTTGGCCAACTGGAAGGTATGGTCCTCTGCACAGATGAAGCTCGTTTCTCTGTCTGAAGGTTTGATTTTTGCCTTGTTTATACCTGATATTAACATCAGCCTCTGGTAATCCAATCACAAGGTCACCTTTAGTCCTGGTGTCCTGAGAGGACTTGTGATGGAATTGCATTCATTCGTGGAGCAGTGCTGTTACGATTGGGTCCAGATGGGCACTATTAATTGTGGCCTATCTAATGAAAAGTAGTTAATTTTCCAAATAGATGTAGACATATCATAAATGTCGTCACACTATAACTTTATATATTTCGTTTAAAAATGATTAAATGCGAGTTTTCATTGTCAGCTGCAGGCAGTTTCTTAGTTTTCTCCTAAAGGTGCATACAATACGCTTGTCCAAATGATGATTCGTCAGTTTCTGTTAGTCCCACAGTGTTATCTTCATGACGTAAGGATGAGATTGGCATGTTTGTGGAGTTGAATTTGAAAATAGTGAAACAAATATCAATCAATCGATTCTTTAAAAGTATAAATTTGATATCCCGACCAGACCGCCTGCGGGTGATAAAACCTCTGAGACAGATGTGTTTGAAACATCTTATTAGCACAGACACAGTGTTTTAGCAGGTTAACAGATATGCCTTTTGTAGAGAGAAACACATAAATGTTGTGCTAGATACTGTTCTCCACAATAACTGCGTAAAAACATGTCTGTGGTACTCGATTACACTCCTTTAAACACAAACAGACAGAGTCTTGATCATGAGACTAAGGTAACACTTTACAATGAGCTTTCTCTAGTTAACGGTAGTTAATGCCTTAAGTAACATTAACAATGTACATTTGTTGTATTTATTAATCTTTGTTAATGTTGTTATTAGCTTGGGTACTAATGTTAACATACTTTTCATTTTAGTGATGTATTATTAAATGTTGAAATTAGGGCTGCTCGATTTTGACAAAAATCATAATCACGATTATTTTGGTCAATATTGTAATCACGATTATTTAACACGATTAGTAGTGGGCCATATGACCAAAACTTTATATGAAAGATTTATTTAAAGATAGTGATATATATTAAATATATATTTTCTGTAAATAAGGTTGCTATGACATCTACATTTTAGAGACCAGCGAAATGTCACAATTCTCAATACCAGAGTAACTATCATTAGTAAAAAAAATGTGCCTACTAGAGAAATCAAATAACCTAATGTAAAATAAAACAGCATAGTCTTTACTGTAAGAATTAAACTTCCTTTGTTTCTTACTAAAGCTACAAAAGTCTTTCAGTCAAGAGCAGTGAGTGATTTTGAATTTGTCTTTTATTGTTTGATTAATATTAAGCACGCAGTCGCAGCAGGAATATTAGTGCGCTGTCACTTTAAGAGCAGCACGAATCCAATTTACTGTTACACAAGTATTTTCATGCTCAACTCTTTACGTTCATTTATGACATAACCGACGAGGGTTATGTGAATAATCACTAAGCCACATTTTGACACATTTTTGTGTGTATTTGACCGTTTAGACGCTAAAAGATTAATTTAAATGTCCGTGTTGTGTTACATCTCTGAGCGCATACACACAGTAGTATAATCTTCCAGAGGAAGCGCAAGTTCTCTTTCACGCTTTTAAAAACATAAATAAATCTAATCAAGTTAAAAAAATCAAGCATGTCCCATTTTGGAAAAGTCTCGTTACATGATTTTACTGATTTGCACGTGAAATTGGGCTTTTATGGAGGAACGAAAGAGCACTGCTGGAAAGCGGGCGGAACGGGGCGCAATAATCGTTTTATCTGGATTACTGTATTTTTATAATCGTTGGAGGCCAAAATCGAAATCGATTAATCTGAATTTCGATTAATTGCACAGCCCTAGTTGAAATTAACATTAACATTAGTCAATGTTTTAGAAATATTGTGCATTCATGTTATATTGATATCGTTAACTAACGTTAGTTAAGTGTTAACCAAACTATTGTAGGAGGACATGTAAAGGCAACTTTAGATTTTTCTTTGTGTTTATAGTTTAAAAAATCTGTAATTGATATAATGTTACTGTTATTATACTTGACAAAAATAGGAAGAGCATTTCATTGTTTCTTTGTCAGAGTTGTTTATGGGTTGTTTTGTTATTTACTCTTTTGAACCTTTTGTGCTGCTTTGTATTTTTTGCCCACCCTGTTTTATGAAGGTTACACTTGAACATTACACTAGTGATCAAAACTTTAATTTTTCATTTATTGTTTTAAGAAACTGATACTTCAGAGCGCATTAAATTGATTAAAAGTTACAGTAAAGGCTCTCATGCGATGCCGTGTGAACATATACATCCACGTCTGTGATTTGAGTGATCGGTGATCACAGGTGATCATACAAACACATGCATTAAAGTACAAAAGACTAGCATCAAATGTTCCCTACTAATAGTACTCAAATATTTAACAGTGATTAACTATATTTGTTAATGGGAGTGGTGAAAAAAGAGATGCAGGTTCAGATACACGAGGAGTGGCCAGTGAGTGATTACCGTTGTGGCCTTGCTGTGATCTAGACATCAAACCTCCGGTCGACACATGGGACTGGTCTCGTAATATGAATATTAACATGAAAATATTATTTGACATATAATTAAATAAATATTTGCAGTATATTATCATCTATAATGTGCATTTTACCATAGTGTGTCTGTGTAAATATATATATAATTTTTTTTCTTAAATTAGTCAATAAAAATCAGTCAATACAAAACCCAAAATACTAAAATACAATGATAATCTACTGAGAATCTTTCCATGGAAATAACCAGAATTAACGGGTAAAAATGATATATAAATAAATAAATATCCAGACATAGTAATGGACTTTTTTATTTTATTTTATTTTATTTTATTTTATTTTATTTTATTTTATTTATTTTATGTCACCTGGGCATGTTTTAATGAGGATTGCACTTTTTACACTGCACTTTGCACTTTGAGGGTTGCACAGATTTTCATAAGCATGTTGGGCATTTTTAGTTTTGCAAGCAGAGGAATTGATTCCATGTGCCATACCTCTTTCTGTCCTGTGCCTCCCCCTTCCCTTCCTCTTCTCACATTTTCACTCTCTTTCTGTCTCTTGTTTCATTCTCTCAGCTTCACAATGTTTCTGTTTCTTTCTCTAGTTCCCATTTCCTCTCATGCATGCCTTTCCTTTCTCTTCCTCTCTCTACTGTTTCATCTCTCTCTGTGTTTCAGGCTTTACTTAACAATTTTTGTCTGGGATGTGAGGTGATGCCAGGCTCTGTGAGGACAGAGCTTCCTTTTGTTTCAGGAAGTCTAAAGGTCAAGAGGGCCCCTCAGTTCTCGCTGTGCTTGGGTAACCAGAGACCCTCTCGATGAACAGCTCAACCGGAGCGTGTCTCTGCTTCATCCCTCTGAACTGTGCTTCAGCTCTTTCCTGTGTTTGCAGAGCACTGATTCTGAGATGTGGCATGAGCAGGTGTTTCTTTTCTGCACGAAGTGTACAAAACTACAGATTTTCAAAACTTACTAGTCATTTAGGTAGCCAACTAGTAGATTTTGAAAATAAGTAATTTTGCAAGATCCTGTGTAATTTCGGTTCATCTGAGCACTTTTCTTAGGGCACCGTCACATTAGATGTGTTCTTGAGTTCAGTAACAGCTGGATGAAGAGAATGCAGGGGACTCAACATGATTTTTCAGAAGTGGAATTATTTTTAACTTTCTATATACACACCTTCTTAAAAGTGCAATCCTCATGGTGTGGTGCAAGACATGGTGGTGAAGAAAAAAAAAGGAAGTAGCAGCTGTTTCCGTCTTTTATCTGTGATTTACAGGGCATAAATGTACAGATGCAACTCTCTTCTCTGGAAGGTTTTACCCTGCAAACTGTTCAAGCACAGCAGGCATTAGAGATATCAGAACAAACACGAGAAATACATTAAATCTCTCTGTTTTTGCCAGTTGACTAATTGGTGATTGGACAGTTACTGTAGCTGACGAGCGTAACCCATCCCTAGGGCTGGGATTCAACTTTGCATTTTGCATTTTAAAATACAGGTGCATCTCAATAAATTAGAATGTCGTGGAAAAGTTCATTTATTTCAGTAATTCAACTCAAATTGTGAAACTCGTGTATTAAATAAATTCAATGCACACAGACTGAAGTAGTTTAAGTCTTTGGTTCTTTTAATTGATGATTTAGGCTCACATTTAACAAAAACCCACCAATTCACTATCTCAACAAATTAGAATACTTCATAAGACCAATAAAAAAACATTTTTAGTGAATTGTTGGCCTTCTGGAAAGTATGTTAATCTACTGTATATGTACTCAATACTTGGTAGGGGCTCCTTTTGCTTTAATTACTGCCTCAATTCGGCGTGGCATGGAGGTGATCAGTTTGTGGCACTGCTGAGGTGGTATGGAAGCCCAGGTTTCTTTGACAGTGGCCTTCAGGTCATCTGCATTGTTGGGTCTGGTGTCTCTCATCTTCCTCTTGACAATACCCCATAGATTCTCTATGGGGTTCAGGTCAGGCGAGTTTGCTGGCCAATCAAGCACAGTAACACCATGGTCATTGAACCATCTTTTGGTACCTTTGGCAGTGTGTGCAGGTGCCAAGTCCTGCTGGAAAATTAAATCAGCATCTCCATAAAGCTTGTCAGCAGAAGGAAGCATGAAGTGCTCTTAAATTTCCTGGTAGATGGCTGCGTTGACTGTGGACTCAGAAAACACAGTGGACCAACACCAGCAGATGACATGGCAGCCCAAATCATCACTGACTGTGGAAACTTCACACTGGACTTCAAGCAACATGGATTCTGTGCCTCTTCACTCTTCCTCCAGGCTCCAGACCATATTTTCTAAATGAAATGCAAAATTTACTTTCATCTGAAAAGAGGACTTTGGACCACTGAGCAACAGTCCAGTTCTTTTTCTCCACAGCCCAGGTAAGATGCTTCTGACGTTGTCTCTGGTTCAGAAGTGGCTTGGTAGCCCTTTTCCTGAAGACGTCTGAGCGTGGTCAAATCAAATCACTTTTATTGTCACATCATCACAGCACATGTGCCTTGATGAGTGAAATTCTTGAGAGCGTGCTCCATACAGTGCAGAAACAATTAACATATAGACAGTACCATTACATACTTACAGACTTATACAGATGACAATGTGCAATATACTCATACATATACTCAGTACACACAGTGTACTGTTAGACATACTTACAGTTATCAATACACATTATACACCGTATGTACACATTCTACATTATGTACACAGATACGCAAATGTCATGGATGTGCATTGGATGGTATCCAGTGGTAGCAGATAGATTGTTGTATTAGTGCAGTGTGTACATGTAGTCCAGTTTGAACTGTGGAGTTAAAGTGCAGTGCGTGGCATATCGTAACGTGGGAGTGTGCTGTAGGGTGTATTAGTTCTGACTGTTCATTAGCCTGATAGCCTGAGGGAAAAAGCTATCCCTTAGTCGGCTAGTGACTCTTGATGCACTGACTCCAGCTTCAGTCCACTCCTTGTGAAGCTCTCCCAAGTGTTTGAATCAGCTTTGCTTGACTGTATTCTCAAGCTTGCAGTCATCCCTGTTGCTTGTGCACCTTTCCCTACCCAAATTCTTCCTTCCAGTCAACTTTGCATTTAATATGCTTTGATACAGCACTCTGTAAACAGCCACACCTTTCAGTAATGACCCTCTGTGACTTACCCTCTTTGTGGAGGGTGTCAATGTTCGTCTTCTGGATCATTGCCAGGTCAGCAGTCTTCCCCATTATTGTGGTTTCAAAGAACAAGAGATACCCAGAATTTATACTGTATGGATGGTCATTTATTGAAACAAATGTAAATATTGTAATATTTTGAGATACTGATTTTTGACTTTCATGAGCTGTAAGTTTTAATCATCAAAATTAAAACAAAAAAAACTTTTGAAATGTTTTACTTTACATGCAATGAATCTAAAATATGTGAAAGTTTCAAATTTTGAAATAACTTACAAGAAAAAAATAACTTTTTCAAGACATTCTAATTTATTGAGATGCACCTGTACATATATATTTTTAAAAGTCATTAAAACTTATATGCACAATAATCCTGTTTTCACAGTATTTTTTGATCAAATAAATGCAGCCTTGGTGAGAATGAGACGCTTATTTCAAAAACATTTAAAAAAAATGTTAACAACCCCATACTTATTTCATAACGCCAAGATATTTGTCCAGTGGTGTTGGTGTTGGTGAATTTTAATTGAATATATTTGTATGAATTCTGGAGTTTATAAATATAAATATAAAAAATATCAATATATTTAAACTAAACTCCAGAATTCATAAATATCTGACAGTCTTGATAATGAGTAAGACTGTTGTGAAATTGTATTGGAGTTCCTGTGGCTCAGTGGTAGAGCATTGCGTTAGCAGCGCAAAAGGTTGTGGGTTCGATTCCCAGGGAACACACATAGTGATAAAACATGTATAGCCTGAATGCACTGTAAGTCGCTTTGGATAAAAGCGTCTGCTAAATGCATAAATGTAAATGTATTCAAAGGTTTATTTTTGAAATGTTTTTCAAATTAACCTTTTCCTTACTGTCAGGACATAGTAGTAATGTTCATAGTAACCAGTTTTGGTGCTATAGTAAAAACTGTTTACCTTTTTTAGCTTTTTTTTTTTTAACTGTGTGAAAATACAAAATATTAAAGTTATTAATGAGTTATTAATCAATGCACTAACTAACTAACCATTATCACGTAACCCATTTGTCTACATTTACACTCCAAGACTAAATGCAAAGATATATTTTGTCATAATTCTTTGGGGGAAGGGAAAGTCCTAGAAATGTGTATTCAATAAGGTCAGGCGCAAAAATAACTGTGTCCATGCCTTTTCAGCGCTAATTTGTCACTCTGCGTCTTTAGTGAAACCTGACAGAACAATTTTAATGCCAAAAGACGCTTTGCGCTGGCGCAAGCTGTTAGTAAATTTGCGCTTTGTTGGTTATGTTGCAAGCTTGCAGTGAGCTAAACATAAACTCTTTTCACATTTTAAAACTTTCGACTAAAATACTGACTTTGTACCTGACCATTTGACAGCACTACTATGAAGCACTGAGTTAAGGACAGCTGTCTTTATAGATGTAGTGTGTGGTCATGTTATTTTGGTACATTTGATTTAAAATCATGCTAATGATCATCTCTGACTCATTTCAAAGTTAGTACTGTTCCTGTTTTACAAAATGAAGACGGGGATTTTTTTGGGACATGTTTTGTCTCATTCGCCTAACCTCATTAACCTAAGAATAACATGCTGGTTTTTGCCAGCAGTTTGTCCTCCTGAGGCTATGGCATGCTGTTGTCTTGTCACTGCTACAGATGCACCTTTACCCCTCGGCCCATATGCTCACGGCTTCGCACCCGATGCACACGAAACCACGTGTCTTGACAAAAATTTGAACATGTGATGTGCATGTTTAGTGCTGAAGGGATCGACTGAAATCAGCCTTCAGCAAACCCTAGTCGGCTGCTACGTTGTCTGCTCTCTACATTGGCCGTGACCTCCCAAGGCTTCGTACTAAGTGAAATAAAACCTGTTAAGTGGCTGATTTAAAGTGCTTTCCATGTGCAGCCTTATCTTTTTTCTCAAATGCACCACTTTAATGCTGCTCACATGACGGATTCCACAGAAGACTCAGAACAAGAGCAAGGGTTTTTAGTGTATCTTTTTCCCTTCCGTAAAGGAAAAGTCACAGAAAAATGAAAATTCTAGAAATGAAAAGGATTTACTCACCCTCATACCATTCCAACCCCATAAGACTTTTATTTATTTTCAAAACACAAATGAATATATTTTTTATAAAACCGGAGTGATTTCCATCTTCTCATTAAAAGTCCATTATACAAAACTTTTAAAAACATTCATAAAGACATAAAATGAAACCATATGAATCTAAATGCGTGTTGTTCAATGTTTATATGTTAATACAAATCAAAATTAAATCTGTTTATCATGTAAAGTAATGGTGTCTCTTCAGAAGACTTGGATTAAACCACACTTAATGAAGCATCGAGGTTTTGGTGGAATGGACTTTCAACAGAGGTACAGAAGGTTTCATTACAAATATCATGTTTTTTGTTCTGTATTGTTTCACAATTGATGTCAGAATTTTAATTTCTGGGTGAACTGTCCCTTTAAAACATGAAATCTATATTCATTGGTTTTTCCATTAAAGTACATGAACATGTTGAAAGCTGTTTTTGTTTTGCTCGAGTCATGAGTAGACCTTTCATCAACGACTTTCCGTTTAGCTCTTGGTGTTAATAACATTTCCCAAGTGTTTTGTTTCAAATTTTATTATAAGTCGTTTAAAAGATGTTCAACTAAAAACTTGATACTCAAGTAAGCACAAAAACATGGCATATAAATGTTGGGTTCCATACAATTAAAAAGCAATGATGTCAGTATTGTTCAGTATTTACAAATGAAAATGTCCTCAGAGCCTGTTGCAATGCATTCTGGGATTGTCCTGGGCTCCAGGAACGGTTTAAACCCCTCTGATTTACAGTAACGTCCGCTGTAGCAGGCCTTGCGACAGCTCTGAGAATGCAATGTTCGTTTCCTTTGTTACAAAAAGTGTTCTGACACATTTTTTGTTTTTTTTCAAATCGAGCTTGCATCGCTAAAAGTGTTTGCATTCACATACTTACGTAGACACTGATTAATGCTTCTGATTTGAGCTATTTTATAAGGAAGCATCGTTTTGCTGATTGTAACAACTTTAGTGTTGATTGAACAACTTTGGCATCAGAAGCTTTCCTATCATGATTTAAAATGTTCTTGCAGTCTGAAACAAAGATTTTGAGATGCAATCATAAGAAATGCTGCATTATCAGTAATTGTTGCAAACTTGCAACAAGCTGGAACGCTTGGTTAGCAGCCACCAACCACCAGCTTTAGTTCTCATGTAGAGCCTTGGGTTCATGTGTTTTAACACCTACACACATCCAAATTTGTCTAATATTTCTGTGCTGTTCTCAAGACTGTTCCTGTGAATTGTTCCTGAACCAAAAATGTAGCTTTTTTTTCCCCTCATTGATCACCAAAAGTGATGGATGATTGTGAAAGAGAATGTGGTAGAGCAAGGCCTCCCTGCACAGGAACTTGAAGAACGAGAGCATGCAAATGATTAAATGTGGTGCACTGGTGATTAAATGTGGTGCACTGGTGGTTAAATGCATGAAGTGTGTCTTTGTGCAGTTCTGCACATGCCAGTATTATCACAGAAACACAGTTCTGCTTTGTGCTCAAGTATAATGTATGTATTTACATGCACACACATATACAAATATTCATGGTAACACTTTAGTATAGGGATCAATTCTCACTATTAACTAGTTGTTTATTAGCATGCCTATTATTAACATATTATCTGTTTATTAGTACTTATGAAGCACATATTCTGCATGACCATATTCTACATCTCTAATCCTACCCAATACCTAAACTACACAACTACCTTACTAACTATTAATAAGCAGCAAAATAGGAGTTTGAGGCAAAATTCATGGTTAATAGTTTATTTAATAGCGAGAATTGGACCTTAAAAATAAAGTGTGATAATATACATGTATACACATACTCACAAACACATTACACACACACACACCGACGCTGTTTGTGAGTGAAGGCAGGGGAAGTGTTTTAAAACCTGTTAGCCTGCACCAGGATGCACTGAACGCTCTTTGTTTGCATATGTCATAGTTTGTGAATAGATTAAATGAAACGGGACAAAGTTAATCTTGACAAACTACTGTATATATCATTCTGAAGGTCTAAGCCTCAAGCATCGACGAAAGATCGCTGTTTTTCGATAGAAAGCTTATAAGGAATGTATTTGCTAAATTTGTGTAAGCAGTACACATCAAAACATTTATAAAAAAACACAGTACATACCACATTCATCCTGATAATGAGACACAAATGTATCCAATGCTGTAAATCCCGGTTTAGTTTGAGAGATAAGATTCCACGGAACAACATTCCATCGAGCACTTTTAGAAACAAAGAAACAATAACGTTGTAATTTGGATCGTTATTCCTTTGTTTAGGTTTCATTTCTTCAGGGAGAGTTATTGTTTGTGTCCGTTATGGAATAAATTACGCTCAAAAACAGCGTCTTTGTAGCGTACAGCCTCACAGACAGAATGAGATCATCCAAAAAAAAAAAAAAAAAGTGAAAGATACGTGGAAGATTGTTTGATAAGTACTAATAAACAGCCAATATGATAATTTTTGTTATTTTTGTTTTTTGTTATTATTGCTAATAAGCAATAGTTAATAGTGCGAATTGGTCCCTATACTAAAGTGTTACCAAAATAATATTTTTATACAAAATCATTTATTTTAATTTAAAATGATAATGTGAAAAGAATGAACAAATAAATAATTTTAATTAAAAAAGCATCTGTTAAAATGAAAGGAAACTTAAAAAGGAAGTGAAAAAAATGAGACATAAACATGACAACCAACCTTTTCATGCAGTCGACCGTGTTATTACTATTAATAATGACAATATTCAACTCTATATGAAGAACATTATCCAAAATGTGAGTCTGCTTGTTCAAGTACACATGGTAATTTTTCTTTCTTTTTCTTTTTCTTTTTCTTTTTCTTTCTTTCTTTCTTTCTTTCTTTCTTTCTTTCTTTCTTTCACAGGAAGAAGAGATGTTTCGTCCCAATATGTTTTTCCTATTACTTCTACCGCCAATCATTTTTGAGTCTGGATACTCATTGCATAAGGTAAACAATACTACAATATTAATAATTTTCAGATGGAAGAAAGAATCTGAATTGAAACTGATAAAAAGAAAGATAGAATAGCAATAAAGCATGTATTTCTGTTGTGTTCTCCTCACTGGCAGCACATGAGAACAAACACACAGCTTGCCCAATGTATTTCAGTTCACATCAGATTACTGTTATGAACCGGTTCTTTCAGTGAATCGCTCAAAAAACATCCCAACTCACTAGTTACTGTCCAACAAACGGTCCTTTACCTAGCAAACTGAATTGATGAGAGTAGTTACTGAATCTCAAATACTAAACTGCAATGTCATTTAGTTTAGAAACGAAGCCTGTTTAATGCACTTTGTAAAACGTTTGCCAGTATATGATATACTAGTAATAGCCTCTAGCTACAGTATGTGTGTGTAGTCTCTAGTACAAGTTCATTACAGAACTTTGTAAATTAAACATTATTAATAGTTTTGTGGTCATATTGGTTGCCCTCAAGTCATCAACTTTTAATATACATGTAACTGTCATACTTATATAAACAGATTGGTCAATAAGTTGTTTATTCCACAGGGTAATTTCTTCCAAAACATAGGCTCGATCACATTATTCGCCGTTTTTGGAACAGCAATCTCAGCCTTCATCGTGGGAGGAGGAATCTATTTCCTGGGACAGGTATCCTCTTTCTGTTTTGTTAGTCATTAACCGTGTTTCCCATATCTTTCCATGTAAACAGACGTATAAGTGAGTTCATTAAGTGGTGTATCTAGTTCGACTAGTTGGCACACCTTAACAGCTCCTTCAGTATGATTTCTCAATGGTTATGACTGTTATGTTTCCATGTTTCTTTTCAATAGGCTGATGTTATTTACAAGATGACAATGACTGACAGGTGAGGATTTGGCTTGGGCGATTTCTGAAACTGTTGAGCAAGGTGTTTGAAGAGAATTTGACGTACGTTCATGTCTTCATTTTTTTCTCCAGTTTTGCCTTTGGGTCTCTGATCTCCGCTGTGGATCCAGTCGCCACTATCGCCATATTTAACGCTCTGAACGTGGATCCTGTGCTAAATATGCTGGTGTTTGGAGAGAGCATCCTAAATGACGCAGTGTCCATCGTATTAACAAAGTACGCCAAACTCTCTTTTTGTCTTCCATAAAATCTTTTTGACAATTTTACAACCCCTGGTGCTGAAACCTGTGTGCAGTCCCATTCCCATTCAACATGTTTACAATGAAATAAAATCAGCTCTGCACAGGCCTCTAAAACCTGCTGGTCTTGAACCAGGCCCTATCAAATACTATTATTGGCCATGGGTGGTATAATGTCCTCAACAAACCTAAACCTCAAAACTGCACAGCACCTGAAATGAAATGTTTTCATTTCAAATGCCGTCTGGCGACTCAGAGAGGTTCATAGACACCGTTTTGAAGTACTACTCTATAGCAGTGGTTCTCAAACGGGCGTACGTGTACACTCTTTCCTAACGTTGGGATCAGAAGGAAGGCAATGCAAACACTGTTTTTCCACAGCTTGGAACTGAACAGCATCTTGTTGTCTTCAGAGCATCTTTATCGTTTGGTTTCTGCGTAGACCTGCATTCGCCTCTCTCGTAAACACTACATGCGTGAACTGGTGGATGGGGTTAAACAGGCAGTGCTGTAGAATCGGTGGGCGGGGCTAAACAGGCAGTGCTGTAGAATCAGTGGGCGGGGCTAAACAGGCAGTGATGTAGAATCAGTGGGTGTGGCTAAATAGGCAGTGATGTAGAATTGGTGGGCGGGGCTAAACAGGCAGTGATGTAGAATCAGTGGGTGGGGCTAAATAGGCAGTGATGTAGAATTGGTGGGCGGGGCTAAACAGGCAGCAATTTAGAATTGGTGGGTGGGGCTAAACAGGAGTGATATAGAAGCAGGCGTTGATCATCTTCTGAGGAGGTGGGGTTTATCCACACTATTACATCATAGAGTGGAACATTCCACAAGCTGACGCAAACTAGATTCAATATAAGCTATTTCTAGGCTAACGAGAAAGTTTTAAGTTCTAAAACTTACAGGATGTTTTATAGTACAATGAATTCCTATATTTCAAAAGATCAAGGGAATTGTGGTTTCATGACTCCTTTAATGAGATGTGGAGGCCAGCCAATCATAACAGATGTCATTTCCATACAGATGTAATGTATTTCAAATAGCAAAAGCAGTAAGTAAATGCAGACTTGTTCAAGAGAGGTTCACAGACAATCTGGCTAAGCCTCGACCAGCAACATTTGGGAGAAACTGTTGTGTGACAGGAGTTGGTTGCAGTCTCTGATGTCTCAAGCGTAAAGTGGTCACACATTGTATCTCAGCAGGCTTCCATGTAAGTGTGTCAGACACTTTTTCCTTTTCTAATTTGTGGCCAAGCTGCCGTTGGCCTTGTGGCCTGCAGACATCCTCATTCTGTTGGTTTCTGCCTTCTGCTCATTTTCTGCTTCCACGTCCCATGATTTATGACCACATGAAAGTGTGCTTTACTTTTGTGTGATAAATGCGTTAGCATTCAGGCTCTCCAATCTCAAAACCGCTCTCCTGGGTGAACATGAACCGTCCAGGATGCATGTGAGAGACAACTTTTCTTTCACAAATGGAAATAGCCATATTAAATGTGCAAAACTACATATCTGGTACTAAGATATATATATATATATATATATATATATACAACCCCAAATCAGAAAAAGTTGGGACAGTATGGAAAACGCAAATAAAAAAAGAAAGTAGTGATTTCTAAATTTACTTTGACTTGTATTTCATTGCAGACAATATGAACACAAAATATTTCATGTTTTGTCTGGTCAACTTCATGTCATTTGTAAATATACATCCTTTCCTGTCATTCAGACCTGCAACACATTCCAAAAAAAGTTGGGACAGGAGCAATTTAGGGCTAGTAATGAGGTAAATTGGTTAAATAATGATGTGATTTGAAACAGTTGATGTCAACACGTGATTGTAGTTATGATTTGGTACAAAAGCAGCATCCAAGAAAGGTCTAGTCCTTTAGGAGCAAAGATGGGCCGAGGATCGCCAGTTTGCCAACAAATACGTGAGAAAATTATTGAAATGTTTAAAAACAATGTTCCTCAAAGAAAGATAGGAAGATATTTGGATATTTCACCTTCAACAGTGCATAACATA
Source organism: Aspiorhynchus laticeps (assembly GCA_023376895.1). Classification (NCBI taxonomy): domain Eukaryota; kingdom Metazoa; phylum Chordata; class Actinopteri; order Cypriniformes; family Cyprinidae; genus Aspiorhynchus; species Aspiorhynchus laticeps. The sequence goes on from CM041816.1 coordinate 4,393,353, forward strand.
ATTAAAAGATTCAAGGAATCTGGAGGAATTTCAGTGCGTAAAGGACAAGGGCGCAAGCCTAAGCTGAACAACCGTGATCTCCGATCCCTCAGGCGGCACTGCATCAAGAATCGTCATTCATCTATAAGCGATATCACCACATGGGCTCAGGACTATTTTGGCAAACCTTTGTCAAGTACCACAATACGTAGTTACATCCACAAATGCCAGTTAAAACTGTACTGTGCCAAAAGGAAGCCCTATGTTAACAGTGTCCAGAAGCGCCGTCGACTTCTCTGGGCTCGGAGGCATCTGGGATGGACCATCACACAGTGGAAACGTGTACTGTGGTCAGATGAATCAGTATTTCAGGTATTTTTTGGGAGGAATGGACGCCATGTGCTCCGGACCAAAGAAGAAAAGGATCATCCAGACTGTTACCAGCAACAAGTCCAAAAGCCAGGGTCTGTCATGGTATGGAGTTGTGTCAGTGCCCTTGGCAAAGGTAACTTGCACTTCTGTGATGGCACCATTAATGCTGAAAAGTACATAGAGATTTTGGAGCACAATATGCTGCCTTCAAGAAGACATCTTTTCCAGGGACGTCCATGCATATTTCAACAAGACAATGCAAAACCACATTCTGCACACATTACAAAGTCCTGTCTGCGGAGGAAGAGGGTACGGGTACTTGACTGGCCTGCCTGCAGTCCCGACCTGTCTCCAATAGAGAATGTGTGGCGCATTTTGAAGCACAAAATGCGACAACGAAGACCCCGTACTGTTGCCCACCTTATGACTTGTTTGCAGGAAGAATGGGACAAAATTACACCTGAAACACTTCATCACTTGGTGTCTTCAGTCCCTAAACGTCTTTTAAGTGTTGTGAAAAGGAATGGCAACATTACAAAGTGTTAAATGCTTTACTGTCCCAACTTTTTTTGGAACGTGTTGCAGGTCTGAATGACAGGAAAGGATGTATATTTACAAATGACATGAAGTTGACCAGACAAAACATGAAATATTTTGTTCATATTGTCTGCAATGAAATACAAGTCAAAGTAAATTTAGAAATCACTACTTTCTCTTTTTGTTTGCGTTTTCCATACTGTCCCAACTTTTTCTGATTTGGGGTTGTGTGTATATATATATATATATATATATATATATATATATATATTATATATATATATTTATGTACTTTTTTATGTTTTTTATTTAAGTACATTTATTTATGTACTTATTGTATTATGTACTGTATTTATTTCTGCATTTATTCATTTATTTATAGTTAAGTCATTTATCTTCCTTCATACCTCAGAGAATTTGCAATATATATATATATATATATATATATATATATATATATATATTGCAAATTCTCTGAGGTATGAAGGAAGATAAATGACTTAACTATAAATAAATGAATAAATGCAGAAATAAATACAGTACATAATACAATAAGTACATAAATAAATGTACTTAAATAAAAAACATAAAAAAGTACATAAATAAATACATGAATAAATAAATATAGAAATACATAAATGAAGAAATAATTAATTAAATGCTGAACTAAATATGTGTAGAAATACATAAATGAAGAAATAATTAATTAATTAATTAAATGCTGAAATAAATAAATGCAGATATGCATAAATGAATGAATAAATTGTTTTGTCAAAAGTGTCATTTTTAATTGTACTATTTTTGTGCCATTTGTGTTATACTACATTTATTTCAGAATTTAGTTATGTATTTCTACATTTATTTATGTATTTCTACATTTATTTATTTTTATATTTATGCATTTCTACATTTATGTATTTCTGTGTCCGTATGTTAATAAGGTCCTAACCTCTTTATAAATAAAAATAATAATAATAAAATATATATATATATATACTTAAGTCATTTCTCGTCCTCCATACTGAGGAGGTCTAAAACTGGATAGAAACTGAAAAAAAAATTATATCTTTTACTGGCACACTAAAGCAAAGAAATGTTTTTGTAAAACATCTTTGTGCCTTTGACTTTTGCACAGTCCTGGATAGACAGATTTTCAGTATTACTGAGGAACTGTTTGGTCTTCAAGGCGCCCTGTATAATTAGGCGTATTCACATTACCACGTTCAGTTAGTTCTTGAGAAGCACACGGTTCTCTAGAACGTCTTTGTGTGGTGTAGTTTAAAAATAAGAAAAGCCAAACCATTTATTAGAAGGTGTCCACACACTCTTAGCCATGTAGTTGATATGTGTTTCTTTAGTCCACTTCATTATTTCCAGCAGCACCAGCAAGAAATCACTTCATATACTAAAAATATTCATTAAAGGTGGCATCATGATGCATTTTTTGCTTTTTCATTTTATTTATTGTATTTCTGATTTTGAGGTGAAATCTAACATAACATAACCGGAGTCATTTACATATGGAAATTATAAATTTGAAGTAGGAAAAGAGGCTGTTTACGTCTAAGCATCAGAGACGGTGGAAAAACTAACATTGTCAATTTAGAGAAAAACAGATGATAAAAACCAAATGATGCTTAACTGACCTGTTTGCTTAGTCATTTAACACTCTATTGTGGAGGTCTTGCACCATTAATTATTTACAAGACCTGTTCTTAAATTAGCCGTTAGATCCACTTACACAACACATTGTAAGAAATCACACAATTACAATTGAACGCCTTCAGTTTTCAAAACCCTTTTCTTGTGTTTGGACACGTCAAGCTCATTATTGGAGTTCCAGAAAATATGTTCCTTATATAATAATGTGCAGTAACTGAACATATGATACATGAGTCAACACCTTGAAAGCTCTTGAATGATGGGAGATTACGACTGTGGATTTGGATCAGGGCGGCAGGGCCAATCCTGAATTTGCTGAGCACGACTAAATCAGATCCATATATAATCCATATATATCCATATATAGCGTTTCTATCTCTATAACCGGCTCATACGTATGTGTACATTTATACAGTGTCACATCTTCCATTAAACAATGTTTTAATGACTCTTATTTTTGTGCATGTGTAGTTTTACATACATGATTAATGTCAGTCCACTAGGCAATGCATGCCATCATGCTGGTTTTGTTTTAGCAACAGAATTGTATCCAGCTGTCTGTGTGTTTGTGTAGAAACTGCTGATTCTAATGGAATATCATTAACCGCTGACCTCGCAGGGAGTGTAATGTGTGCAAGGAGTTCTTGGCCTTATGTACTGTGACGTGTTTATAACGTTCTTAAATGCTGTACAGGGTATTTGTGGATGGGACGTTTGACCCTCATATTACCTGTGTTTTCGTAGACTCACACAGGTGTTATCGGTTTGAATGAGATCTTTCATATATCTAGATGATGTCATGTTACAAACAAGTTGAACAGGAAGAGTGAGACGTGTGATCTGCTGTAGCATGTACTGACGCTCCTGTATCTTTAGTCTTTGCAGTGGCTGTATTATGTGTTTCAACCTTTTTTGGTCTTCATGTGTCTCTTACTGTTTATTTCCTCTCTTCTCATTTTCTATAGTTTAATCTATTTTGTTTCATCCCTTTTTTTTCTCTCACGTTTTGTCCCGTATCTCATTTCATTTTCTGGCTCATCATATCTCTTTTCAGCTAGTCTCATCTCGTCTCGTCTCTGGTTTCATTTGGTCTCGTCTCATCTTGTCTTTCTTCACTTTTCAAATCATCTGTTTTCTCTTCTCTTCTTGTCTCTTTCATTCTAGTCTTGTCTCACGTCTTCTTTGTCTTGTAGTCTCTATCTCTTGTTCTCTGCTCAATCCTCATCTTGTCTTTTTTTGCCTCATGCTTTTCATCTCTTCTCGTTTAATTTTTTTTCATCTCGTCTTGTGTTTCTTGTCTCTTCTAATCATGTCTCTTATTTTCTTTTGTCCAATCTTGTCTCTTGTCTTGTCTCTTATGGTTGCATCTTGTCTCTCTTCTCTTTTCAAATCATCTGATTTCTCTTGTTGTCTCGTCCATTCTGGTCTTGTCTCACATCTTGTTTGTCTTGTAGTCTCTTCTTGACATTTCTTGTTCTCTTTGTTTCTCATCTTGTCTCTTTTCAGCTAGTCTTTTGAACATGTCTCATCACTTCTCATTTTATTTTTATCATCTCATCTTGTGTGTCTTGTCTTTCTCATGTTCTCTTCTTTTCTAGTCTTGTCTCATGTCTTCTCATGTAGTCTCTTTTTACATTTCTTGTTCTTTTCTCATCTCTCGTCTCTCTTTTCTATTATCATGTAGTCTCTTTTGCCTCATCATGTTTTATTTTCTTGTCATCTTGTCCCTTGTCTCTCTCTCTCTTGTCTCTCCTCATCTCATCTCATTTTCTCTTTCATCTAGTCTTGTCTCTCATCTGTTCTTTTCTCATACTGTTTGTCACTGTTTGTCCCGTCACATCTCTCATCTCTCCTCATCTAGTCTCCTCTCGGCCCGGCTGGAGGGTTGTCTGTGCTCATTGTGAGTGTTTACTCTGGCTGTTTCTCGTGCTCATTGTGAGTGTGCACTATGACTGTCTCCTGAGTGTTGGTTGGTAAAATGATCTCATTCATAATTGATGAGTCTGTGGAGCTGCTGTTATCAGCTTTTTGTGTGTTTCCTAGAAAGCAGTAATTCCTCTCTGGGTGTAGTTTTACACCCATGGGCCAAGCTGTCCTGCACGATAAGATATTTGCTGATCTTTATCATTACCTGGTACAATTTGTTTAGATGTATAGCTGATGTTGTGTTGTTGCTGAAATGGTTCTTTGAGCACAATAATATATTCTTCCAAATACAACCAGGTTTACATAAACATCTAACAGACGTATCCCTTAATGATCTTCAGTTCAACACAAACTCTTCCATAAGCATTATTTCATGATCATATATGAATTAAATTCTATGCTATCTATAGGAGGCATTTGCCTCGTCGTTATACAAAGGGATAGTTCACACAAAAATGAAAAGTTTGTTATTATTTACTCATGACGGTAGCCACTGACTTCCATAGAATGGAAAAAAGTACCATGGAAGTCAATGGATACCATCAATTGTTTGGTTGCCCACATTCTTCAAAATAACTTGTTTTTGTGTGTTCAGCTCAAGTCAGGTTTGAAATAACTTGAGGGTAAGTAGATGATGACAATTTTCACCTTTGTGTGAACTGTTTTCACCTTGGGGGACATTTCCAATGCATTGATCTACTTCATAAGGCTGGCTCGTAATGTCAAGTTAGTTATATGTGGATTATTTAATTTAAAAGAAACAAAATTACCTGCTACTACCCACCATTGTGGTTTTTATTATCATTTTGTGATGTAATCTGTTCAATGTGTAAAATACTTTCTCCTACCAGTTAAATGAGTAGAGACAAATGAATGCAAGTCCATTTGATATTGGATGCTAAACATATGACAGTTTGTTTTAAAAGTATTAACAGCTCATCTGTGGCTCAGTCACTGAATGTCTATAAGGTTCAAGCGCTGTATTTTTGTAGTATGTAATGTTCCTGGTGGAAGCTGTTAAATGAACACTCGCGTGTTTGACATACAGTATATTGCCAAAAGTATTGGGTCGCCCCCTTCTAATGAACAGGTTTGACTACTTTAGTAATTTCTATGAGTACAATGTTTAATGTTTAAGCATATAATGATATTCTAGGAAATTGTGTGCTTCTAATATTATGGCAACAGTTTGGACAGGACCCTTTTCTATTCTAACATGACAATGCCTCTGTGTATAAGACAAGGTTTAAAAAGAAAATGATTGATTCAGTCAGTGTGGAAGAACTTGACTGGTCTGCATAAAACCAAGTCCTAATCCCAGTTTAACATCTCTGGTGTGACTGTAAATGCAGACCTTGAGCCAAAAACTCATCACAAACACCAATGACTTGTACATACACTATATAGACAAAAGTATTGGCACCCCCTTCTTTAGAACAGAAAAATGCACTTCCAAATCTGTGGCAACAACGATGGGAACATAATTCATGTATTTAAAAATTGTATTTCAATCTCTGTTGCAACAGTTTTGGAAGTGTCTAAAATGACTGAACCCATATATACAAGTCATTGGTGTTTGGTGATGAGTTTTTGGCTCAAGGTCTGCATTTACAGTCACACCAGAGGTGTTAAACTGGGATTAGGACTTGGTTTTATGCAGACCAGTCAAGTTCTTCCACACTGACTGAATCAATCATTTATTTTTGAACCTTGTCTTATACACAGAGGCATTGTCATGTTAGAATAGAAAAGAGTCCAAACTGTTGCTATAATATTAGAAGCACACAATTCCCTAGAATATCATTATATGCTTAAACATTAAACATTGTACTCATAGAAATTACTAAAGTAGTCAAACCTGTTCATTAGAAGGGGGTGACCCAATACTTTTGGCAATATAGTGTATGTTGGTGTCCATGTATGTACAGTAGGAATGATTGTGACTCTGATGCCCCCTGCTGACCAAATACAAGCTGTTTGTTAAAGGTTAGGATGATCAGTGGGGCTGTTAGACAAATAAATAATCATAGGATGGTACAAACAAGATGCACATAATTCAATTAATCATTTGACTAAACGGCTTTCTATTTTATGTATTTAAAATATTTACAAAATTCTAATTGTAAATATTGTCTGGATGTTGCAGGCCTTGATTTAAAATGTTGAAAAATTAATTCATATTCCGCTTTCATTTTCAGTCTTAATGTGTTAGTAGATGTGAGCAGTAGTTGATGTATGTGTTGTTGTTGGTATTTCAGTACAGCGGAGGGCTTTGCTGACTCAGATGACTCAGGCTGGGAAACCTTCATGCAGGCGCTTGGCTACTTCCTGAAGATGTTCTTTGGGTCGGCGGCTTTGGGCACACTCACTGGTCTCATCTCTGCTGTTGTATCCTAATATAAATTTGTGTTTTAATGTATTTTGGTTGGTAGTTAATTGGTTAATTTACCATTTATTAATTTATTTTGATAAATTAATACATTTATTTATTATTGTTTTAATTAAGTAGCTTTATGAGTGCGTTAATCTTAAAATGTTATTAATAAAATAATTTATATTGTATCGCTTAAATGAAAGTTATAATGTAGGATGTATATATATATATATATATATATATATATATATATATATATTGTAACAACTGGCTGTTATTTTATATAACGTGGGGCTGACCGGAGCTAAGCTAGGCTACTGCACTATTACTGGACTAATAGCTAGCAGGAAATGCGAGCACTCGTGTCCCATACACCGCACGACCATGAGTGTCTCTGTCAGCCAGAGCAGTGACAAAACAAACCAGTAGGAGGCAGTAATGTCTTCTTTCACTTTTTATTCTGAACACAGAATAAGAACTTACACAGGCAAGCCCATATTGCCAAGTCCCTCCCCTACACATCTCTCTCTGTGACGGTAACAGCACACTCTTTACATAACAGGGCAGTAAATGAACCAAACCCACCCGAACTGACTTGAACATAAACACACATAACATTGCTGATGCAAAAACCCAACCATCTTACATAAATAACGCATAATTCAACTCTAAACAAATACCCATAATGCACCTGGCTGCTAGCGCTGATTGCCAGGTCATTACATAACCCCCTCCCCAAGAGGGTTAGTGTCCCCACAACCCTAATCTCCCACAACAAAATCCAACAAATGTCCTGGCCGGCGTCGAACACGCTTCGGCCTCCCTGATGTTCCACTCCCAGCGCCAGGCTCAGTCCGGAGTCCGCCATTGTCCATCTCGGCACTGGGAGTGGACGGTGGGGAGCCGCCCTGGCTTCCACCAGTCTCTTGCTCTGGGGCCAGTGGGTGGTACGGTGCCAACCGGTCCTTATGAAGCACCACCCGTCTACCCGTCCAGGCATTCGTACCCGGAAGACCACCTCTGAAATTTGGTCCAGAATCTCCCCAGGTCCCTGCCAATGATGAGTCAGTTTGGGTGACAGCCCCCGCTTCCTTTGGGGGCAGAACACCCACACTCTGTCCCCTGGCCCAAGGGTAGGCCCGTGGGCACGGGCGTCGTACGCCCGCTTCTGGCGGGCTCCAGCATCCTCTAGAGCCTCCCTGGCCAGTTGATGGACCGTGCTCAGACGCTCCTTCAATCGCCTGAAGTAGTCCAGTTCTGGCCCACCAGCAATCTCTGGCTCGGGGGGCGACCCGAACACCAAGTCCACCGGCGTGAGGAGCTCCCTCCCAAACATCAGCGCCGCCGGTGTGCACTGACTCGACTCTTGCACTGCTGTCCTATACGCCCACAGGACCAGGGGCAGATGCTGGTCCCAGTCTCTCTGATGCTGACTGGTCAAGATGGCAAGTTGGGTTGCCAGTGTGCGGTTGAACCGCTCAACCAGTCCATCGCTTTGAGGGTGGAGGGGAGTGGTTCTTGTCTTCTTCACCCCCAACCGCTGGCACACCTCACTGAACAATCGGCTCTCAAAGTTCCGCCCCTGGTCACTATGAAGTTCGTCTGGCACCCCGAACCGGGCGAACATCTCATCCACTAGCCGCTGGGCCGATGTGTAAGCACTCTGATCCGGCACCGCATACGCCTCTGGCCACTTCGTAAAGTAGTCCATAGCGACCAGGACAAAGCGGTTGCCGGACTCTGTGATGGGGAACGGACCCAAGATGTCCACCCCGATCCTCTCCATGGGCGCCCCGACTAGGTACTGCTGCAACGGCGCATGAGAGCGTCAGCTGGGTCCTTTCTGTGCTGTGCAGACATCGCAGCAGTGAACGTGCAGCTCTGCATCCTGCCGACACCCCGGCCAGTAGAATCGCTGCCGCAGCCGCCGCACTGTCTTAGAGTTCCCGAAATGGCCGGCTCCAGCTGCCCCATGAACCCAACGGAGGACCAACGGCCGCAGAGTGTGGGGAACCAGGAGTTGCAGACGGTCGATTCCCCCCCCAGGTGCCTGCCACCGCCTGTAGATCACACCGTCGTGGAGCTCCAGGCTGCCCCACTGAGAATGAAGCGACTTGATCTCAGGACCCTGGGAGGACACGGCTGGCCAGTCTGGACGTGTTCGGGCCTCCAGCCAGCCCCTCACCTTCACCAGCACTCGGTCATTCGCCTGCTGTTGCCTCAGCTGCTCGGTGGTGAACGGTTCCCCATCTCCACCGCTGTCATCCGGCCCTACTGCCGCCGACGATGGCCCCAGACCTCTTTCTTCCTGACGACCACAGTACCGACACTCATCAGCGAGGCATGGGCGTCTGGAGAGGGCGTCAGCATTGGCATGCTGTCGCCCTGGTCGGTGCTGAACCTCTAAGTCATACTCTTGGAGGATCTCCAGCCACCTTGCCACCTGACCCTCTGGCTGGCGGAAGTTCAGCATCCAGGTGAGGCTAGCATGGTCGGTCCTCAGTGTGAACCTGGTGCCCAGGAGGTAGGGCCTGAAATGACGGACCGCCAGGACCACCGCTAGCAACTCCCGCCGGGTGACACAGTAATTTCTTTCTGGGCGACTGAGGCTGCAGCTATAGTAGGCCGCCACTCGCTCCCCAGCCTCCCCCCTCTGGCTGAGTACAGCCCCGACCCCCACGTTACTAGCGTCAGTGTCCACAAGGAAAGGTTTGTTAGGATCAGGGTAGGCCAGGACAGGAGCGTCGATGAGAGCGGCTTTTAGCTGCCTGAAGGCCGCCGCACAGTCCTCAGACCACCCAAACCGCCGGCCCTTGTTTGTCAGCTGATGTAAGGGGCTGGCGATGGTTGCAAAGTCTCTGACGAACCTCCTATAATAGGAGGCCAGGCCCAGGAAGCTCCGTAGCTCAGAGATGTTGGTTGGTGGGGGCCAATCCCTCACCGCGGCCACCTTTGTTGGGTCGGTGGCCACCCCGCTCTCGCTAACCACGTGCCCCAGGAACTGCGTCTGGCGGGTGAGCAGGTTACACTTGGCCGGGTTCAACCGCAACCCGGCACTACGGATGGCTGTCAGGACCTCCCGTAAGTTGTGGACAGCCTGGTCAAAATCTCTGGCATGGACCAACAGATCGTCCAAGTAGACCACACAGCGAGTGCGGGGAATGTCTTTAAGGACACGCTCCATCAGCCTTTCAAAGGTGGCTGGGGCGTTACACAGTCCAAAGGGCATCACCCTAAACTGCCACAGTCCTTGCCCTATGGTAAACGCAGTTTTGGGCCGGGCCTCTGACGCCAGCTCTACTTGCCAATACCCGCTACGCAAGTCCAAAGAGCTGAACCAACAGGATCCAGCAACATAATCCAATGCATCATCAATGCGCGGCAGCGGGTATGAGTCCTTGCGGGTGACCGCATTTAGTCATCGAAAGTCCACGCAGGGGCTCCACCCCCCCGTTTTCTTCCGCACCATGACCATGGGTGCGGCCCAGGGACTGTCCGAGGGCTCAATAATGCTGTTAGCTGCCATATCTCGGATCATTTCTTCGGCAGCCTGGCGCTTAGCGAGAGGCAGTCGGTGGGGGCGCAAGCGAATGAGGGCAGCGAGGCCCGTGTCAATGTGATGCTGCACCAGAGCTGTCCGGGTACAGTCCCCCTCTCGGGCTGCAAAAATGTCCACAAATTCTCTCAATAGGTGTTGCAGCTGCTCCTGCTGCGGCGTGCTCAGATGCTCACCGTTTCGCCGCCCCAACTCCTCAACAGCAACAACAGTCTCAGGTGACGGGGGGGCGGATGGAGTGTATGGTGGTAACGGCTGGGATGTGCTGGTCTGAGCTACAATACTCCCCCAGGGCTCCCCCTGAGTCTCTGCAGCTCTTGTGCGGCGGCTGGGGGCTGGAGCCGGCAAACACTGATGTCTGGACGGCGGCTGTGGGGCGGCAGCCCCTCCATGGCGGCTCCGGCCCAACCGGAGCGGCACAGTCTCGTTACCGAGGCAGAGGGCGGACCCTGGCACGTCGACACGTGCTCCCCAGTGGGCCAACAAGTCCAGGCCAACAATGCACTCATCTCTGATGTCGGCGAGCCAGAACTCGTGGCGCGTCTGGCTCGTCCCCACCACCACAGACAACAGCTTCTTCCCAGGCATTACTGTCCTTTCACCCGTGACGGTGAGCAGTTCGATATTGGTGGGGGTCCAATCCTCTGGAAGAGGACCGGCCGTTCCTGACAACAGTCCTTTTCGTAGCAAGCAAATGGTGGACCCCGTATCCACCAGGGCGCTGCAGGGCTGCCCGTCAACCACACAGTCCAGGTACAGTCCTCTGGTAAGCCCGCAGCGCCCCACAGTAGGGCAGTCATTGTGGAGGGGTGCCGAAGAACGGGGTGAGGGTCCCCTCACTGCCTCACTCCTAGGTCGTTTCCCGGGGGTGACATTGCCCGGGGCCGGGGGCTCGGGGCAGAGCAGTCCCTGGCGAAGTGCCCCGGTTCTCCGCAGCGGAAGCAGCGGTCTAGTCTGGACCTCCGTCGTGGGGTCACCGCTGGTTGGACCCGGCTGACCTCCTCCTCCTCAGGCTGGACCCCGTCCACCTCTCGTTCAGCTGCTCTCGTTAGCTGGCGCTGGAGCGGAGATCGACCTGTCATCGGCCCAGCCTGTAGCACCTCCTCGGCTCGCTCAGCCTCTCTCAGCGCCTCACTCAGATCTCGGGGTGACAACAGGCGGACATGCTGGCGGAGCCGCTCAGGTGTAAGGCCCCGCAGGAAAGCATGGAGGCTCAGCTCTTCCCTCGCTGCGGCCGGAAAGGTAGGGTAGCCCCTCCGGGCATAGACCCGGATGTCAGCGGCGAATGCGCCCACACTCTCTCCTTCACGTCGACGTCGGTTAGTCAGCTCCTCCCTGCTCTGCTCTGCGGAGGTTCTCTGCCCGAAGCGGCGGTTGAGAGCAGCGGAGAGGGCCTGGAGATCACGCCGCTCTTCAGGGGACAGATCGGTGAGGACCTGAAGCGCGGGACCCTCCAAGGCGAGGGCCAAGTGAGTCGCTGTCTCCTCGCGGCTCCATCCATCGTGGAGAGCGGCCAGGTCGACCTGTGCCAGGTAAGGCTCCAGGGGCGTCAACCCGCTGTATCGTGGCAGCTTGGCAGGTGATCGTGTGAGGATGCCTGGGTGGCCATTGATTTGTAGTGTCGGTGTGACGGCCGGTGGTTCGTTCTGCCCATGACCAGGAGAGCGGTACATTGTCCGGGGAACACTGGCGCCGTCAGGTTGGTGCGGAGCCCTGCTTCTCCGCGTCGTCTCACTTGTCAAGCGCTCTAACATGATGCTGTTCTCTCGGATGGCACGCTCTAATTCGCCTATACTTTGCTCCATATCGGCGTCTTCTAAACAGCCCGAATCCCACTTCTGACACCACTGTAACAACTGGCTGTTATTTTATATAACGTGGGGCTGACCGGAGCTAAGCTAGGCTACTGCACTATTACTGAACTAATAGCTAGCAGGAAATGCGAGCACTCGTGTCCCATACACCGCACAACCATGAGTGTCTCTGTCAGCCAGAGCAGTGACAAAACAAACCAGTAGGAGGCAGTAATGTCTTCTTTCACTTTTTATTCTGAACACAGAATAAGAACTTAGACAGGCAAGCCCATATTGCCAAGTCCCTCCCCTACACATCTCTCTCTGTGACGGTAACAGCACACTCTTTACATAACAGGACAGTAAATGAACCAAACCCACCCGAACTGACTTGAACATAAACACACATAACATTGCTGATGCAAAAACCCAACCATCTTACATAAATAACGCATAATTCAACTCTAAACAAATACCCATAATGCACCTGGCTGCTAGCGCTGATTGCCAGGTCATTACAATATATTAGGGGTGTAACGATACGCGTACTCGTATTGAACCGTTCGGTATGAGGCTTTCGGTTCGGTACGCATTACAAACCGAAAGATTCCTTGGACTAATCCTATTACGTTTGGAAAATAAAAGCTTAAAGTGTGTGAAATATTAGTGCCACTGCGCTCAACAACGCAGCCCAAACGACGTAACAGGCATCGTGCTGTCTGCCCCGTGATAACCTCCTCTTGCTGGGGTGCGTCGAAAAACGATGATCTTGTATCGACGATAGCCAGAGATATTGTCAAAAACATCAATTATTGGCAATCTTAAGAGGATTTGGCATTTTCAATTAATGTAGACCTATTACATTCTTATTTCTTATTAGACCTATTATTATTATTATTATGAAGTTACTTTTATTATTAAATTAAAAATACAATTAATTTGCCCCGCAATAATTACCACATAGGCTAACTGACACGCTGCGAGGATAAGATTAGGCTATTTACTCCTCAATTAAAAAAAAAAAAAAAAGGTCTTTTAAAACAGGTCTATTAGGCTATACAATAAATTATAGTCCTATAATTCAAATATGAACACTGCAGTCATCAATAAAAATCAATGAAATAAAAAGCTTTTATTTCAAGCACCGACTTTCAAAAACAACCTGTTTAACAAGAAATACGTTTCTTCTCATTTTTTTTTTCCCCCACTATGTACGGGCCACAAGAGAAATATTAAGGGAATAAATGAAAGGCTGTACCGTATCAGCATATGTTTAAGTAGATTCGTCTCTCGTCGTCTCTGAGAGAAAATGCGGCGTCAGATGCCGAAAGCTCCGTCATTACTCATGTTCACCAGCATAAATATTATGTTATTATGTTCACCGGCATAAATGTTATGTTCACCGGCATAAATATTATGTTTTGTTCAACGGCATAAATATTATGTTATGTTCACCGGCATAAATGTTATGTTCACCGGCATAAATATTATGTTTTGTTCACCGGCATAAATATTATGTTATGTTCACCGGCATAAATGTTATGTTCACCGGCATAAATATTATGTTATGTTCACCGGCATAAATATTATGTTCACCGGCATAAATATTATGTTCTATGAAATATTATGAAATATAATCGCAGTCAATTCACTATAAGCAGAAAGTGAAAGTTAAAACGGAATGACGGAGTAATGACGGAGCTTTCGGCATCTGACGCCGCATATTCTCTCAGAGACAAAGAGAGATGAATCTACTTCAACATGCTGATAAAGGTATAACCCAGCGCTTCTCAAAGTCTGGACTCTGGACCGGGAGGGAATTAAATCCGGACCCTCCTCGACTTCGTATTTCAAGCGCACTGGTATCACTCAGACCTCCGTGCGTGGCACGCACGCACACACACACACACACACACACACGTTCGTTTTTGTGAAAAGTGGGGACATCCCATAGGCGTAATGGTTTTTATACTGTACAATCTGTATGTGCTATTGCCCTACACCTACCCTACACCTAAACTTAGCCCTCACAGGAGACTGTGCATTTCTACTTTACCCAAAAAACCTCACCCTGTATGATTTATAAGCGTTTTGAAAAGTGGGGACATGGGTCAATGTCCTGAAAAGTCACCTTCACCTTGTAATACCTGTGTCATACCTGTGTCATTATACACATTTATGTCCTGATTTGTCACAAAAACGCGCACACACACTCTCACACACACACACACACAGACAGACGCACGCGGGCGCATGAACCAGTGTTGCAGTGTTTACCGACTCTTTTGTAAGACAAAGCGCATAGCAACTAGCGACATTTTGGATAAACCTTAAGCTTTCATTCAGTAGAATAATATCACCGGTTTCGCCTTCCCGACGCAGTCTTTCTCCACCGGCAGAGTTAGCAGACAGCACGTTGCCTGTTACGTCGTTTGGGCTGCGTTGTTGAGCGCAGTGGCACTAATATTTCACACACTTTAAGCTTTTATTTTCCAAGCGTAATAGGATTAGTCCAACGAATCGCTCGGTTTGTAATTTTAACACTTTAGAACAGGGAACACATTCACTACTACCTATTAAGTGTTTTGCTACAATGAACTCCTAATTACGGTCTTTACATAGACCGTGTTTACATATGATCATGCAGAATATGTGCTTTATAAGTACTAATAAACAGCCAATATGTTAATAATAGGCATGCTAATAAGCAACTAGTTAAGAGTGAGAATTGGTCACTATACTAAAGTGTTACCATTTTTTTTTATACATGGGTGTTTATTTTAAGAACTCAGATTTCTACTGAAGTCTTGTGAGATTATATTCCTGAATGAGAGTATGCAGTTTCTTAAACACTTCGACCTGAGGAAGACTCCGTCTCTGGAGTTTGGGATGATGATTATATTTGCATACCTGCCGTATGGTCTTGCCGAGGGCATCAAACTCTCCGGTGAGCTTAAAACAGTTTAGACGTGTAATACTATTTTATCAGTAAAACATTGTTGTGATTTCAACATCAGAGCTCATTAGAATTGATTTCTTTCTGTCTGTAGGTATCATGGCCATTCTGTTCGCAGGTATTGTCATGTCTCATTATACTCATCATAACTTATCGCCAGTCACTCAGATTCTCATGCAGCAGACTCTTCGAACCGTGGCCTTCATGTGCGGTGAGTTCCTCACAAACCTGCTGCTTCACAGAAGATATCTGCTGTTAACATTAACCTTACTCTTCTCTTTTGTGTTTGGATTCCACAGAAACGTGTGTGTTTGCGTTCCTGGGGTTGTCTATCTTCAGTTTCCCTCATAAGTTCGAGCTGTCTTTTGTCATCTGGTGTATAGTACGTGTTGCCGGAGTGCTTGTTTTCACCTGTCTGTCTCGCTCTCTCTGCTCTTCAATATCTGATGAAACATGAACGCTTGCTAAAAATTTGAAATGTCGCTGGCTCTTTGGAATTTCATCAGATGTCACTTATAATAAAAAAGACAAGTTGATGATTATAATGTGTATCATACTCAGTCGTTTGGGTTTCCTGTCACAGGTTCTGGTTCTTGTCGGTCGGGCTGTGAATATCTTCCCCCTCACCTTTCTGCTCAACTTCTTCAGAGATCATAAAATCACCCCCAAAATGATGTTCATCATGTGGTTCAGTGGTAAGAAATGACAAAAGATGATTCATGTTAATTACCATGTGGTTTGAAGGCTTGAAGTGAATTTGTCTTTTTCTGTTTTAATCTTATATTTTAAACTGCAGTCAACTCTTATACTTTCACAACATTTACATTTCTCTATCCAACATTTACATATCAGTCATGTGCATTTTACTTTGCTAGTTGTTAATTACATGGACATGGACTTCTTTCATTAAACATTTTATTCAACAACCTCTTAAGTCAAATTTTATATGACGGTACATTTCAGAGTATATTTCCAGACCTGCCGACCTGTACACATTTTGATCTCAATATATATGCTAGTACGATTAGTCACTTTAAACTACGCAAAAAACCTGGTGACGCCTCTGTTCATACGCAGTACTCAAATCAAGCAACAGCAAAATAAGATGTTTTGCTCTTAAATAATTTCTGTACGTTTTATTTTTCTCCAAACTAGCGCTGTTTGTGTGTGAGATAAGGAAACACCTCCCCTATAACGTGCATTTGAAAAAGCAACATAGCCAAACATCTTCCCATGTAATGGCTTGCAATGAGAAGCGCTTCTATCTGTTGTCCAACAAAAGAGAACATTATAACACGTTTTTACTTTGCAGCCGTCAGTCGAGTGTTTGAAATAATTGAATTTTCTGGTCTGATGTAGCTTCTTATCACAGAATAAGGCAGAAAATACATTCTGTACTGTTATAAAGGTGTTGATTAGCAGTGGATTATAAATATGCATAATTATTATGAAAATACCCGAGATGTCTTGAAGAACACAGATAATCTATATATTGTCGCAGTTCAGTGTTTATTGTCTTCATGTTTTATCATTCAAAACATTTCTATCTTCTTTTTATTCAGCTACAGCGATAGCTGGATGCCTTTGTCCATATTAGGGATTTCCTGAATTGTATTGTTACAAACCTACTTTTTTACTCTAAAATACTGTATAACATGATTAGCACAAAGGAATAGACCCCCCTACCAATCCCCATGTCCCGTCACGTCACACTGATGGTAGTCCAAAAAAATTTCCATGGCAGGTCTGTATTTCAGATATAGCAACTAGTTGCTATTCCTTCACCATTTTAAATTACATTTTAGTTTTTTAGTGGTTTGTCAATTGCTTTATTATAATTTGTATATTATTCCAAGTTATTCCATATACTCATAAAAAGATTATGAGTTAATGAAACTGCATGTGTGGTTGAATCTAAGCACACGTCCTCTGTGCTGATGCTCAGGTCTGCGGGGTGCGATCCCATACGCTCTCAGTCTTCATCTGGGCCTGGAGCCCATAGAGAAGCGGCAGCTGATCGGCACCACCACCATAGTCATCGTGCTCTTCACCATCCTGCTGATGGGGGGCGGGACCATGCCCCTCATCCGCATCATGGACATCGAGGAGAGCCAATCACGGCGCAAGAACAAAAAAGATATCAACTTGAGCAAAACTGAGAAAATGGTGAGAGAACTGTTATCTTTACTATTTACAATTTTTTTATTACTATTTGTATTACTATTGCATATCTTGATTTAAAGATAATGGGTCTTATTGATTTTTTTTAGTAATTGAATTTTAATTGAAGTAATTTTAACTATTCGATTAGTAATTGAATAGAAATTTGCATGTACTATAAAACAGAAGTAGCACTTTAGTATAAGGACCAGTTCTCACTATTAACTACTTGCTAATTAACATGCCTATTATCAACATATTGGCTGTTTATTAGTACTTATAAAGCACATATTCTGCATGACCATATTCTACATGTCAAGTCAACCTTTATTTATATAGCGCTTTTAACAATACAAATTGTGTCAAAGCAACTGCACAATATCAAAATGGGAAAATAGTGTCAATAATGTAAAATGACAAGATTAAACACTCAATTTTCAGTTAAAGGCATTTCAGACTAATATTAGCGTAGATGTCAATCTTTTAAGATAACAAGTACATCGTGTGTTATGGTGAGTGTTCCCGGTTCCGGTTGATCTAATTAATGCAGCCTAACAATCCTTTAACGGATTTGAATAATAGAAGTGTATTAGTGTGTTATGTGTAAGCCAGGTTAAAGAGATGGGTCTTTAATCTAGATTTAAACTGACAGAGTGTGTCTGCCTCCCGAACAGTGTTTGGTAGATTGTTCCAGAGTTTGGGAGCTAAATAGGAAAAAGATCTGCCGCCCGCAGTTGATTTTGATATTCTAGCTATTATCAAATGGCCAGAGTTTTGAGAACGCAGTGGACGTGAAGGACTATAATGCGATAAGAGCTCGCTCAAGTACTGAGGAGCTAAACCATTCAGGGCTTTATAAGTAATTAACAAGATTTTAAAATCTATACGATGTTTAGTAGGGAGCCAGTGCAGTGTTGACAGAACCGGGCTAATGTGGTCATACTTCCTGGTACTAGCAAGAACTCTAGCTGCTGCATTTTGAACCATCTGTAATTTGTTTATTAAGCGTGCAGAACAACCACCCAATAAAGCATTACAATAATATAACCTTGAGGTCATAAACGCATGAATTAATATTTCTGCATTTGACATTGAGAGCATAGGTCTCAGTTTAGATATATTTTTAAGATGAAAAAATGCAGTTTTACAAATGCTAGAAATGTGGCTGTCAAAGGAGAGATTGCTATCAAATAGCACACCTAGGTTCCTGACTGATGACGAAGAATCGACAGAGCAGCCATCAAGTGTTAGACAGTGTTCTAGGTTATTACTTGTGGGGGTTTTAGGTCCGATAATTAACACCTCTGTTTTTTCAGAATTTAGCAGTAAGAAATGACTCATCATCCAGTTTTTTATATCGACTATGCATTCCATAAGTTTCTCAATTTGGTGTGTTTCACCAGGCCGTGAAGAAATATAGAGCTGAGTATCATCAGCATAACAGTGAAAGCTAACCCCGTGTTTCCTAATGATATTTCCCAAGGGTAACATATAAAGCGTGAAAAGTAACGGCCCTAGTACTGAGCCTTGAGGAACTCCATACTGCACTTGTGATCGATATGATACCTCTTCATTCACTGCTACGAATTGAGGTATCAATATGATACCTCTTCATTCACTGCTACGAATTGAGGTATCAATATGATACCTCTTCATTCACTGTACTTCATTTACTGTACATCCCTAATCCTACCCAATACCTAAACTTAACAACTACCTTACTTGTCAAATCAAGTCACCTTTATTTATATAGCGCTTTTAACAATACAAATTGTGTCAAAGCAACATCACAATACCAAAATAGGAAAATAGTGTCAATAATGTAAAATGACAAGATTAAACACTCAATTTTCAGTTAAAGGCATTTCATTATTGAATTCAGTGATGTCATTGTCCAGCTCAGTTCAGTTTAAATAGTATCTGTGCAATCAAGTCAACGATATCGCTGGAAATTAAGGTCCCCAACTGAGCAAGCCAGAGGCGACAGCGGCAAGGAACCAAAACTCCATCGGTGACAGAATGGAGAAGAAAACCTTGGGAGAAACCAGGCTCAGTCGGGGGGCCATTTCTCCTCTGGCCAGATGAACCAGCAGTTTGTTCCAACTGCAGCAAAGTCAAATTGTGTAAAGGGCTCATCTGGTTTCCGTGGCCTTGTCCCGATGGCTGTCTAGGTGACGAGGTCTTCACTGGGGATCTGTCTCTGGGGCTCATCTAGGTGTCCTGATCTCCTCTGATGTTCAGGGCTGTAGAGGTCATCTCTTGGTGCTGATCCACCATCTGATCTGGATACGGACTGGATCCGGGTGACTGCAGTGACCATCTGCTCTGGATAAGGACAGGATCCGGGTGACTGCAGTGACCATCTGATCTGGATACGGACTGGATCAGGTGACTGCAGTGACCATCTGATCTGGATAAGGACAGGATCCGGGTGACTGCAGTGACCATCTGATCTGGATACGGACTGGATCGGGTGGCTACGGTGATCTCAGAATAAGAAAGAATCAGACTAATATCAGCGTAGATGCCATTCTTCTTACGATGTAACAAGTACATCGGGTGTTATGGGAAGTGTTCCTGGGACCTAATTAATGCAGCCTAACAATCCTTTAACGGATTTGAATACTAACTATTAATAAGCAGCAAATTAGGAGTTTATTGAGGCAAAGGTCATAGTTAATGGTTTGTTAATAGCGGGAATTGGACCTTAAACTAAAGTGACCAAAACAGACCTTTCCAGACATTTCGTAAACCTCAGATTTTATTGTTTAACATGTGTATGGGGTGTGAATGTACACTCGTTCAGTTTGCCAGGTGTGAACCAATATGCAGAATAGCCAGAGTTATCAAAAAGGTCTTCATTTACAAAACAACAAGCAACTCCAACACTAGGCGAAATACAAGGGCCCAGACAGTTAACAGAGCTGGAAAGCTGGCGACAGAAATATAACTTCTGGAAAATGGACAGGCAGGAACAGGGTAGTCTGTAGCAAAACTACCAACAGGCTTTAGACAGGATCGAAAGGCGTGTTCGACTTCAGCTGTGGTTGGATGTAACTGATCGGCGAAATTTGCCGCTTATGGGAAGGAAAATGGAGAAGTTCTTCCCATAGTGGTGCTCATGCAATGCTTGCATGTGTTATTGCAGATAAAGTAGATTTGATGCAATGTTTGTCAAATACACAGATGTTTCATACATTTTCATGTAGAAGCAAAAACACTTTTCATTCATTACTTCATGTACTGCTTAATACAGCACCTGTATGTATAAGAATAAAGTTCAACATGCCTATACATGAGCCTATATTGAGTACTAGTGAAATGGGGTCTGTATTTTTTAGCCGTTTTATTTTGATAAACATGTCACACTAATAACACATGTTTAGCACATGCTGATGGCTGCCTCCGTGGTATGCTCCACAGTTGTTTTTATGTTTTTGTTAGTTTGTCCTGTCTTTAGTTATATCCCTGCAATCAGTGTCACCAGAGACGAATTGCTGGACATTCGGCAGTGTACACCACCCGATATTTCACTGGTTTTCGACTACTTTGATGTTTTGCTGGACATAGTAGTCGGCGGAGCAGCGGTGCTGATCAAACGCTTCAGGACGCACAGATGGGGGAAGCGAGCTGGCGCGCTCGTGAAGCTTAGACAGTGCGGATTTCGAACGGTGTTGCCTAGCATCCATCTGCAGTGGAGTCATTCAGGTTCCTGGGCAGCACCATCTCTCAGGACCTGAAGTGGGACATTCACATTGACTCCAAGGGCTGGCAAAATCACTCTGGACCCCTCACATCCAGCACACTCCCTCTTTGAACTATTGCCGTCAGGTCGATGCTACAGAGCTCTGAGCACCAGAACGACCAGACACAGGAACAGTTTCTTTCCTCAGGCTATCCATCTCATGAACACTTGACAATAACTGTGGAACACACAACACTATTTATACACATATGCACTTATTTATCTAACACACATACTTAGTTTACATTTCGAAATTGCACATAATATACCTGTACATAATAGGGGTGGCTCGATACCACTTTTTCAGAACCGATCCCGATCCGATACCAAAAATTCTGAGTATCTGCCGATATCGTTCCAATACCAGGGCAGTTTTTTAAAATCAGTGTTTACATTTTATACCTCAATGTGTGTTGACCTGATCATTACTTTTTTGTTACACACAATCTACTAAATATAGATAACTTTATTGTAAAGAAAAACAACAAATTAATGCATATATAATTACAACCCCAAATCAGAAAAAGTTGGGACAGTAAGGAAAACGTAAATAAAAAAAAGAAAGTAGTGATTTCTAAATTTACTTTGACTTGTATTTCATTGCAGACAATATGAACACAAAATAGTTCATGTTTTGTCTGGTCAACTTCATGTCATTTGTAAATATACATCCTTTCCTGTCATTCAGACCTGCAACATTTCTTTTAAATGTATAGCACAGTAATGAGGCAGAAATATATGATAGATAAGACGAACAAGAAAGGCTATTAATAATCTTTCATTGTGCAAAAGTATTATGATATGAAAGGCTCTAAATACAGAGCGGCACAAAGCGCTTATGTGCATTCTGCGTTCATTAAGTATTCAAAGCACAAAGTGAAGAGATATTAATGCGTAGTGTATTAAATCTGTGCGACAGTTTATTGAGCCTTTTCTTTTAACAGTTTTAAATTTCAGTTACTGTGCTGGTTAAGAACATAGTGCTCTCTAGTCCAGTGTTGTGATCTAACAGACACCAACACGATTTTGAAAACAGCATGAAGATAAAGTCCTGCAAGATAAAGTCATTTATGCAAAACCATTTATCTTTATTTACAGATCAAGTGTAATATTAGGAATATTTATTAATCTTGCAGAGAGTTTTATCATCTTGACTGTCATAACCGAATGCAGTTTGAATGCTGAATGGAGGATGACAGACAGACGCAGCGGAGAGAAGAGTTTACGTGAACTTGACTTAAATATTCATCTGTACCTCACATTAAACTATGGAACAGCTTCAGAACACTTGAAATATAGTGCACAGAAACTTTATGGTGTTTTATGATGTGTTTGTGGCTTTTGTGGGGCTTAATAACACAGAATAGTATAAATATCGCACAATATCGGATTTGGATTGACCTCGTCTGATCGATACCCGATCTGGCAGAAAATGACCGTATCGGAGCGATACCGATACCGATACTGAATATCGGATCGGCGCACCCCTAGTACATACAAAACTGTCTATTGTAATATACCTGTACATACAATTGTCAATTTTTATATTGTTATTCCCTATTTACTTCTATTTTTTATTTTTATTATTCTTTTATTATCTGTGTTTTGTCCTGTCGCTGTCATTCTGTTGAACTGTGGAGCTTCTGTCAAGAAAACAAATTCCTCGTATGTGTAAACATACCTGGCAATAAAGCTCATTCTGATTTTAACACTGAGATTACAAGAAAATAGTTTTTACTCTTAGAAAAACAGATCTGTGAGCATTAGCACAACAATGTCATTGTTTATATGGGCAAACAAACTCAAGATTATGATAAATAGTGTCAAAATTCAGTGTCATCAGTTTGCCAGAAAAACTACAAATGGTTTGGGTTTTTTTGTACTAATGTTTTCAAAATATAAACACTTTCATGAATCAGCAAATTGATGTCAAAATTATTTACACAAAAATTAAATCTACTCATGTTTCTAGAATGCAAATTCATAATAAAGGCTTGTGGTCACTACTGTGGGTATTAACACTCAAAAACATTAATTATTAAATCCAGAAAGAAAGGGAAAAATGCCTAAAATAAATACAGTATTTACATTTTTTATTTTTATATAATTCAAATATATAATATAATGTTGTAATTTAATAAATACTGCCTATTGCAGTGGACATCATGAATCAGAAGGGTAATAAATGCAAATTTCAGATTAGTCACTTTTGTTTCAGGTTCTGTTTTAGTTAAGATAAATGGCAACTAGGTTATGGAACATAACATGCATAACTCTCTCTCCCTCCCTCTCTCTCTCTCTCTCTCCCTCCCTCTCTCTCTCTCGCTCTCTCTCCCTCCCTCTCTCTCTCTCGCTCTCTCTCCCTCCCTCTCTCTCTCTCTCTCTCTCTCTCTCTCGCTCTCTCTCCCTCCCTCTCTCTCTCTCGCTCTCTCTCCCTCCCTCTCTCTCTCTCGCTCTCTCTCCCTCCCTCTCTCTCTCTCGCTCTCTCTCCCTCCCTCTCTCTCTCTCTCTCTCTCTCTCTCTCTCTCTCTCTCCCTCTCTCTCTCTCGCTCTCTCTCCCTCCCTCTCTCTCTCTCTCGCTCTTCTCTCTCTCTCTCAGGGTAACACCATTGAATCTGAGCATTTGTCGGAGCTGACAGAGGAAGAGTATGAAGCTCAGATTTTTCAGAGGCAGGATCTGAAGGGTTTCCTGCGGCTTGATGCCAAGTATCTGAACCCTTTCTTCACCCGTAGACTCACACAAGAGGTTAGACTTCTCAAACCTTTATACAGATTAGTCCAGTTATACGAGAAAAAAAAAATGTAATCTGTAATTGTTCCTTCCTCTCTAAGGACCTGCGGCATGGGCGGATCCAGATGAAGACGCTCACTAATAAGTGGTATGAGGAGGTGCGGCAGGGTCCATCCGGCTCTGAGGATGAGGACGATGAGGCAGAACTACTCTGAGACAATCATATGAGGAGAGACTTGACCGAGTCAGAACTCAAATGAGCCGTTCTCACATCACGTGGCACCAAGTATACGGACTGAACCACACTATGATGGACCTCTTTGGTTTCACACAGAACTAAATGAGGAAAGAACAGGCGTATGTGGTACAAAAAAGCCTGGGGTTGTTTCTGGTAGTGATCAGGCACTAGAAGAAATCACTGGTAAAGAATAAAAATGAAACGCTAAAGAGAATCTGAGGCAGAAAGCAAAAAAATAAAATAAACAGCAAGATTGGAAACCTTTCTTTCATTTTTTTAATAGGTTAAAGCACCGTAATGTAATACATGATTCTTGCGCTACCTTTTTGGGTTTTTTTGTTTCACAGGGAAATGACACCGATGAATGTTTCTGTGTTTGGAATTAATTTAACAAACGTAACCTATTTTTCTTTTTATAAAATATTTATTTGTTGTGTTGTCTTTATAAATGGGAGTGAAAGAGTATTTTATAATGTTTCTCAACACTGTATTTTGTAGCAGACTTGAGTTTATAATTAATTCTAATGAACTTGTTAATGAAGGAATTCTATCTGTGCATAATTAATGTGTTATATGCACAAAGCTGCAGTGGGAAAGTGGTGTAAAAAACAGATGCGAATAAATTATGGTTTCCAATAACTTGTGTGGTTTAATGCTGTCCAGTCCTTTTGTACATTTGCTCCTAAATGTAGATGTGCAACAGACATTGATTTTAAGCTTATTGATAATTAACAAAATATTAAATACGGATAATATAATGTCTGACCACAAGGGGGTAATAATGTACAACGTTTTAAATAGAAACGTAAAAAAAACGCTCACTTTGGTTGACTTGACTGGAAAGATACAAAGACAGGTAGGAGCCAGGCAAGCTCCTGTCAATACATTTCAATACAATTAAGCACACTTTCATAAGCAAATACAAGTCAAAGCAACTGATGACAGTTCAGAAATCAGTTCAGACTGCTGTCTGTTCAGAGTTGAGCTCTATGTGTGTCTGTTTTGATCTGAACACAGAGGACCAGCACATTTGGTAAATAAAGCACCAAGTTAACCATATTAACAAGAAACAACAATGCACCTGGGTGCTGTTTCATAAATCAAGTTTACCAAATAAGCCAGGCTTATTTCAGTAATTCTGACTTATTTTCACTTGATTTGGTTTCTGAAAGCAAAATTACCATAACTCAAGCTCAGTCAATGTGGCAACTTATTCTGGTAAACTAACCTGGTCAGGAGCAGGCTAACTGTCAGGCTAAGCTGAGCTCCTCTAACACTGACCAATAGAAACACATCGATATTACCACTGACTCTCTCACATACAATTAGTTGACTTTAATATTAGTCCAAAAGTAAAAGTATACAGAAAATACAACTTAAGTAATCAAAAAAATAAATAAATAGGCTACTACCAAACTGTATTTAATGTATTGTGCCCAAAATGTAGGCTAATGACATTTTAACATGGTTGCTACTTGTGCATTCAGTTGATCAGCAGTTTCTAGCCATGCAGCCTTTCTCTCTGAATTTATGACAGCTGTAGCTTTTATGGTTATTAGAACATTAAAACATTACAATCTAAAATGGCTCTTTAAAGCATTAAAAACACTAAATCAAAAGTTAAAATCACTGAATTAAAAATTAAAATAAATAATAGAAATCAGACTACATTTTAACTGATAAGAGGAACACACACTTAACTCATTTGAGAGAGTAGGACTGTATTAGCCAGCTTACATTTGATTTACAGTTACTGCTATCATAAAAATACACTTATATGTAGGATTAAAATTCTATGTGTCACATTTAATGTCCAACAACAAATATTTTAGCAGAATGTATATTTTATTCTGAATTCTTGCGCTGTTATTCTATTCTGCTCCGTCTGTGTTGCGCGCATGCGCTCAGCAGCGCTCGTTCGCTCGCGTAAGCCTCGCCCACTCCTGACAGCTAAATTGATATGTTTGCATGACTTTATCTATATTACATATATATATATATGTATAAGATATATAAGAGTTAAAGGGTTTGTTTAAAAAAAATGACACTTAAAAAGTAAGGTGCAATGGTCAACATGTCATGTTATGCATGTATTTCTGTTTGATGCTGTGTTATGTATTTTATCCTTGTACAGCGAACCTGAACTTGGGAAAGGGGGTTTATAAATAAAACTAGACAGTATACAACACCACATAGTTGTTATACATTTGTATTTGAATACAAGTCATGCTGATGTCAATAATAGTATTATAATAGTTAGGTATTTTATTATTATATTTTTAGTTATTTGTTTTATTTTTAGTTTTATTGTATTTTAGTCGAGGTCTTCACTGGGGATATGTCTCTGGGGCTCATCGCTGACGATCAGGGCCGCAGACATCATCTCCCGGCACCGATCCACCAATAGAACTTCTATTATAGAAGGCAAATACAATTGTGCAAATGTGTTTAATTAATTAATTAATTATTTTAATTATTGTAATTAATTAATTGTAATCTGTCACCCCCCCTTTTTGAAAAAAGACTTGAAAGTGCACTATTTAAAGTTAAATTGTTATACTTCATGAATGCTTTTGAATACAGACCTAAGGTTGGTCTCTTTTTAAAGAAGACAAACAGCAGATTACTGCAGAAATGAAATCATTTCAAAAAATGAAAGTAAAAAAAAGTTATACAAGTTTAAATTTACTGTAAATAAAATGTACGGTACAATTATTATTTTATATTATATAAAATAAATATTTTACAAAATATGTTTTAATCCAAATTTGGCATAAAATTAAAGCCATATGTCTAAATAAGTTGTGCTTCAAATTTGAAGTTGATATAAAAAATTTATTGATCTATTGAAATTTAAGAATCTTGAGACTCAGACCTTTCCAATGATATGTATTTTGTCAAGATTATAAAAAGTTGTGATTCTATAAGACCGTAATACATTTGGAATATGACACCTCCCACTAAAGGGGAGGAGCCCGCTAAAATATTTTAAAGTACCATTTCTATGGTAACGCAATATCCGATTTCAAAACGGTTTTCACAGGATGAATTTTGAGATTTTAACCTTTCAAATGATATATAATATATGATGATTGCTAAAACATGTGATAGGAAAAAAGGAAACGAATAGAATTTTTGTGTCAAAGATCAGGGGCCTCATTTATAAAATGTTGCGCAGAAACCATCCTAAATTTGATCTTACGATCATTTCTAAGATATGCGTACGTGCGATTCATAGAATGAACGTACGAACAGAAATCGCGCGTACGCGTCTCTTTCAGATGTGAAATCTATGAATCGCAAATGATCTTAAACTTGCGCACAATTGACTGGTTTCAGCTCTTTGCCTTGTAAACGACTCCTAATTAATATCATTAACATATAAAAGATCACCAATCATCATAATTTAGAACAGCGAGCTGCAAGAACAGCTTATATTTTAAAAAACCTGAAATACTCCGACAATAAAAAGTGCGTACGTCTGCTCAGACCCTGACGTGACGCTAAGCACTTTTCCACGTCAAAGACCGTCTTTATAAATATGAACGTTGGCGTGGATTTAAGCGTACGCACACTCTAAGATCAAATCTGAGCGTACGCACGCTTTATAAATGAGGCCCCTGAGCTCCTGTTATGGTGTATATGTTTTGAGGTGCGCTCTTGTCATAAATTAATCTATTACTGCTCCTACATAATTTTTTACAACAAACAGTGGTAGAATATCTATTTAGGAGTCTTGGACCTTTCCAACGATATATAGTTTGTCATGATTAGATTAAGATTTAATGGTAATATATTGAAGTAAAGCTAGGCGTCCCGTATACGGGACGGTGACAGTTAGGATTACTGCGCATGTGTTTCCTTTAAGCAATCCTATTAAGAAAACTGTACTTTCCAATATCTCTTCTTTTGTGAAAGACAAAGTTTACTCAAGAATTGTCATGTTATGGAAAGTTAGTTTCCCCTATTAAAAAATAAAACCATTCATGGTGAAGATGAGCTTGACCAGGTTTTAAATTAGAAGCATATGGTTTTGATTCTGCTATCTTTGCAGCATTTGGGAAAAACAGTCCTGAAAAAACAAACATAAATACAGAGCAGACTGATATGGGCAGGGCAGGATGCTCTGTGGCTGAAACTAATGCAGCACTTTTATATGCTGAAGTAACGAAGTAATGAGAGATGGAGCCTCCCCTCCTACAGATAAGAGCTTTGTTGCACATCTGCAGCGGTAGAACCTGCTTATATTGATTCAAATAAGACTACATCTCCCCTATCTCCAGAGCAGGGTAGAGAACTTTTAAATAAAGATTTGAAACTGACTGATAACTCTGACTTGGACATGGAGATTCCCTTCCAAAAAAAGAAAAAAATAAGTTTATTCAAGTGTGCTATTAGTATACTTTTTTAAAACTAAAAATATGAAATATGAGAGCATACTTTCAGGCTAAGATTTATGCATTAATCAGAGACATACAGAGATATAACAAATTTAAAAGTAAAAAGTAAGCAATTCTGCTCGTAGGTTCACATAACCATTGCAGAATATTCAAGATGTTAAAGGGGACCTATTGTGCAAAAATCACTTGTGTTTTAACACAGTTGTGTGGCCGCAGTGTGTGAAAACAACCAGCCTATAATGGTAAAAATCCACCCACTCATTTTTTTATAATCTAAATTATCACAAACAGCCTCTCAGAACGAGCCGTTTCAGATTCTCCCTCTGTTCACGTCACCGAGGGGAAAAAGTCCCACCCATTTGTGATGCTGCTCTATGAGCACAGACACAGCCCTGAGTGAGAAGCTGTGGTCCGCCTCCATCATTACTGATCACTTGCTGTAGCTGCTGGAGATATACATTGCCAGCGCCAAAGAGGCATTTCAAGTGTTGTGTTTTGGGATGCACTAACGAACATAGGAGTCTCCATAGACTCCCTCCATCTGAGCCGCTGAGGACACTGTGGTTCATTTTCATTGTCTAAGGAAATGTCCCGGGAATAAATCGGTAAAGTCCCCAATACGTGTAGGGATCAATACCAACTCTCCGTGCGTGAATGTCAGCTCAAGACAAAGTAAGTATCATGCGTTTGTTTTCCAAATTTCCTTTCTGAAAGAGTTTCTTGGCACTCTGTAAGGCTAATGATGCTAAAGCTACATTGTCTCTGTCTGTTTTCAATGGTGCTGCCCATCTGGTATTGGGAATGCTATTTCTTTAAGCTTCTCTGATTATTGCAACACGCTGATTAAGCAAGCATCAAGCTTGTTGCATAAAGCATCGAGTGTATTGATAAGGAATTTGTCTACGCTCACGTGGGTTTCAGTTTGTGGACACGTAACAAAAATGAGCACAAATGACAATGAAGGCGACAAACCTGTAACCGAAGAGTCGATTTATTGATTCATTATATGCAGTTGTTATAGAGTTTAAATGGATTCTGAAGCTTTAGGCCAGGTTGAATCTGCGATTCGAACCAGATCATCCGCTCGCTCTATGGCTGCAGTGCGCTGTGTTTGCTGCAAACTAGTCCACCAATTCTAGTGGGTTTTCTGCATCTTAATTTTTTTTCAGGTACTGCATTAAAGGGGCTTGCTGCTCTTCTTAAGCTGCTTATAAAGAAGAGCACCCCTTCGCTGCTACCCTTCTGGGCTGCTACCCCAGTCACTGTTATTCCAGAAGGACATGCTTCTTTCAGATTGCCATCAGTTGTAGTTTGGGGGGTTCTGGCATATCGTTGTGTTGGGGGTGTAATGTATGCACGTAATGTTCAGCGCACTAGAGGGCGCTCAAGATTCCTCCCGTCTGTATGTTATGTTATCAATGAAGGAAAGGAGTTTTTCCAGAGTTCTCAGTAAATAAGAAGTGAGTTGACACTGCACTCGTCTCAGCGTATTATTCATGTTATATAACAGATAAGACATAACATATTGGCGACGAGGATTGTCTTTTCGAACGCCTGAGTGTGAAGTGAAGGACCGACTGCTGAAAACATTTGATTGAATGACTGTAGTGAATTTGTGGACCAACACCTGACGAAATGGCTGTGTTTATCGGTCACATGGATCACTTTGATGAGTCAGCCGAACAGTGGGCTACCTACATAGAAAGGTTTGAACAATTTGTTTCTGCAAATGACATTTCAGAAGAGAAACAAGTCGCGGTGTTGTTGAGTGTAATGGGCTCATCTACATACGGACTGCTGCGGAGTTTAGTCGCCCCGGAGAAGCCGGGTGCAAAATCATACAATGACATTGTGACTGTTTTGAAAGAACATTTTTCTCCGAAACCGATCGTGATTGCAGAACGATTTAGGTTTCATAACCGCAGTCAGCACGAGACGGAGACAGTAGCACAGTATGTCGCAGTCCTGAAAAAGCTGAGTGAACACTGCGAGTTTGGGACACATTTGCAAGATGCGTTGCGCGATCGTTTTGTGTGCGGCCTGAAAACGGAGTCCATACAGAAACGGCTACTCACGGAAGCAGCGCTCACATTCCAAAAGGCAGTGGAAATTGCAGTGTCTATGGAAACGGCCGCAAGAGAATCTCAACAGTTAAGTGGTTCTTTGAAAGTGAATGCACTGTCCTTGCAAGAGAAAGGGGGAAACAAGTGCTACCGTTGTGGAAGGACGAACCACAATGAGAGAGATTGCTATTTCAAAGACCAACAGTGCCACAACTGTACTAAAAAAGGCCACATTTCCAGAGTGTGTAGAATTAAAGGGAAACACACGATGGGAAATGTAAAATTACAGTCAAAGTGGAGGAAAAATGTCCAACAGAAAAAGAAAGTGCATCAGATGGATGTGAAAGATTCATCAAGTGATGACACTACGGATACAGAGCTTGCACTTTATGTGATGACTAAGAAAGAGGAATTGTCACACATTTGTCTTAAACCAAAAGTAGAAGGTGAAATTATGGAAATGGAATTAGACACTGGAGCGGCTGTCCCTCTAATTTCAAGAGAACTTTACAACGCACAATTAGCTCATAAACGGCTGTGCACAACCGATGTGATCCTGAAAACATATACAGGAGAAGTGGTGTCTCCAGTAGGGGTCATCGAAGTTAAAGTGAAAATGAACAAACAAAAAGCGAAATTACCACTTTATGTCGTGGAAGGAAGCGCCCCACCTCTATTCGGCAGAGAGTGGCTCAAGAAAATCAGGCTGAACTGGCGTGAAATTAAGAGTGTGAAAAAGGATGCACTTGAGACAGTGCTATCAAAACACAAAAAT
This sequence comes from Aspiorhynchus laticeps, assembly GCA_023376895.1. Lineage (NCBI taxonomy): Eukaryota > Metazoa > Chordata > Actinopteri > Cypriniformes > Cyprinidae > Aspiorhynchus > Aspiorhynchus laticeps. Next base: position 4,424,620 of record CM041816.1, read on the forward strand.
ATTTTCAGGAAAGGATTGGGCTTGTTAAAAGGTATCGAAGCCACAGTGTTACTCAAGCCACAGTCCCAGCCACGATTTTGCCAAGCGCGCAATGTCCCCTATGCTTTGAAACCAAAAGTTGAGGCTGAGATAAATCGACTATTGGAGCTGGGGGTCGTCTCCCCTGTCACATGCAGCGATTGGGCCACACCGATTGTGCCAGTTGTAAAAAGGAATGGGGATGTGAGGATTTGTGGAGATTTTAAGGTAACAGTGAATCCTGCCCTTTGTGTTGAGCGCTACCCAATCCCACGAATAGAGGATTTATTCGCATCATTAGCAGGGGGCCAGCGCTTCACTAAATTAGATCTTTCTAATGCATACCTACAAGTTCCTGTGGCGGAAAGCTCACGTAAGTGCCTCACAATCACCACATCAAAGGGGCTGTTCTGTTACAATCGGTTGCCTTTTGGGATTGCATCGGCACCAGCAATTTTCCAAAGGGCAATGGATCAGATTTTACAAGGCCTCCCCAACGTACACTGCTACCTAGATGATATATTAGTGACTGGGTCAGATGATGAGCAACATCTCAAAAATGTGGACGCAGTCCTTAGTCGTCTGGATGAATTTGGGCTATGTGTCCAGCGTGAGAAGTGTGAGTTCTTTAAAGACTCGTTGGAGTACTTGGGGCATATCATTGATGCTCAGGGTCTTCATAAGTCACCTGAAAAGGTCAGGGCAATCATGGATGCACCTGCTCCAAAGAACGTCACACAACTTCGTTCATTTCTGGGACTTTTAAATTATTACAGTCGATTTATCCCTAATCTGGCATCAGTGTTAGCCCCTCTCAATGCTCTTCTGTGCAAGGGAAAACAGTGGCTGTGGTCTCAGGAGTGTGAGGATGCGTTCGACAAGGCTAAAAACTTGTTACTGTCACAGAGTGTCTTGACACATTACAATCCACAGTTACCAATCAGACTGGCCTGCGATGCATCACCGTACGGTGTTGGTGCCGTCATCTCACACATCCTTCCAGAGGGACAGGAAAAACCAATTGCCTTTGCCTCAAGAACACTGAGCAAAGCAGAGCAAAATTATGCTCAAATTGAAAGAGAGGCACTTGGTATTGTTTTTGGAGTACGGAAATTTTACCAATACCTGTACGGGCGGAAGTTTACATTGTTCACGGACCACCGTCCTCTTACGACCATCTTCAGTCCAACAAAAGCCATTCCATCCATGGCTGCGGCTCGGTTGCAGCGCTGGGCTTTGTTGTTGGCAGCCTATGATTATGACATTCAGTACAGAGATGGTGCACACCACTGCAATGCGGATGGGTTATCACGATTACCCCTGCCAACTGCATCTCAAGTGAAGCTGGATACTGTGGAGTTACTTCAAGTAAAACAGCTGGATGCCCTACCAGTGTTGTGTGCAGATGTCTGTAAAGAGACAAGGGCTGACGCCATCCTGTCACAAGTAATGGAGATGGTGGCAACTGGACGTTTTCCAACCGTCACTAATGCGAATAACGTGCTCACCCCATATGTGAACAGGAAGGATGAGTTGACTACCCAACAAGGTTGCCTCATGTGGGGTTGGAGAGTGGTTATCCCTTCTAAGCTGAGATCCAGGGTGCTGGCAGAACTACATACAGGACATCCGGGTGTTGTCAGGATGAAGGCAGTTGCACGTAGTTATGTCTGGTGGCCAGGTATTGATACTCAAGTCGAGCAGCTGTCAAAGAACTGTCAGTCCTGCCAACAGACACTAAAAGCTCCTGGACCCTCACCCTTGCACCCGTGGAAATGGCCAGAATCCCCGTGGCAACGCATACATGTGGACTTCGCAGGGCCATATGAAGGACACATGTATCTGGTAGTAGTGGATGCTCACTCCAAGTGGCCAGAAGTGTGTGTGATGGATTCAACTACATCTACTAAGACCATTCAGGTGCTGAGGACACTGTTTAGTCGGTATGGACTCCCAGAAGTTCTGGTTAGTGATAATGGTCCTCAGTTCACCTCTGAGGAGTTCCAGACATTTCTCAAGGTCAATGGTGTGAAACACACACGTTCTGCACCTTTTCACCCAGCTACGAATGGCTTGGCAGAACGCATTGTTCAGACGGTAAAGCGGGCTTTACGTTGTTCAAAAGGATCAACTTCCATTCAACAAAGGTTGGACACCTTTCTACTGGCGTATCGAAACACCCCGCACGCCACCACAAAGGAGTCACCTGCTATGTTGTTTCTACATCGTAGATTGCGATCTCGCTTTGATCTTTTGAAACCGAATGTTGCCTCTGTGGTTGAAACAACTCAAGGCAAACTGTGCCAGCGACGTCAAGTGCACGCTAAAGACAGAACATTTGCAGTGGGTGACAGGGTATTAGTTCGGGATTACCGGCGAGGAAAGAAGTGGATGCCTGGTGTGGTGTCAGCAAAGACAGGCCCAGTATCATACACTGTCGATGTGGGACTTTCAGTTCACTGGAGGCGTCATGTTGATCAGATTCTGGCACATCAGGATGCTTGTGACAATGGCGTTGAGATTGGTCCAGAGACCATTGATGTCCCTGGAGGGAATCTGACAGATTTGGGGGACTGCCCTATGTCAGGAGAGACAGTACACACTAGTCTCGATCCAGTTCCTACTGAATCAGCACAACTGGAAGATTCGTCCACAAGGCACACTGAGGTGGTGTTACACACTCCACCCAAAGAGTCTAAGCGCTATCCTGAACGTACCATCAAGCCTCCAGTACGGTTTAGCCCTTAAGGCTTATCTTGGTGGTATAAACCAATTTCGTTGTGTGCATGTTAACAGTCATGGTGCTGAGTTTAATTTAAAAAGAATAAGCACAACACAGTTCATTGAATGATTCTAGTGTTTAATCATAGTTGTTTTATGTTTTGGTGTTACTAGAAGTGTTAACATTATTCAGGCGAATCTATGTGCACCTATATCTACGGACACGGGGACATATAAAAAGGAAAAGAAATATCCATCTTTGTCTATGTAAAGTGTGTGTAATATTGTTACTGAAATGATTACAACAACACTAAGTGGGGAGGAAAATGTAATGTATGCACGTAATGTTCAGCGCACTAGAGGGCTCTCAAGATTCCTCCCGTCTGTATGTTATGTTATCAATGAAGGAAAGGAGTTTTTCCAGAGTTCTCAGTAAATAAGAAGTGAGTTGACACTGCACTCGTCTCAGCGTATTATTCATGTTATATAACAGATAAGACATAACAGGGGGGTTATTATTATTGCTGCTCTTCCTACTCATTAATGACAGGCTGCATGGATGGGCAGGGAGTTTTTGCCCAGAACAGAACCATACCTCCAAACCAAACTGTATGCTAAGTATCTATCATTTGATGATAGTGGTCCTGACAGAAATATTATTTTACACTGTAATCCTTTAATTTTTTGTATTTGGCATGTTTGTGTGGTGCTGTGCGTCCCTATGTGTAATAAACAAAGTGAAGGCGCGTTGTGGACCCGCCTAGAGGCACATTTTCTATTAACGCGCTCTTTAAATAACAAAAAAAATGACTTTAGACTTTAGACTAAGGCCAAACTGACTAGTTTGAGTTGGTCTATGACACAGTCTATTTTCAGTTCATCAAAATAGCAACGCACCAATAATGCGCCTGAACACACCTCTTTTTCAGACCAGCACGCCCATGGGCGCACAAATGTGCGCAAATGCATTTGCTATTTAAACAGCATTGCGCAGGATGGGAAAATGAAAACTGCGTCGGGCTGAAACTAGCAAAAACATTGTGCCGCATTGTGGTGGGTGTATGAGGCTACGTTTACACTGGCACAAAAAAACTGATTTTTTTGCTCACATCTGACACAGATCGGAATTTGTTGCACACATGTAAACACAAAAACCTGCGCGAGATCCGATTTTTTTCTCATCCTAACTGAGCCACTTCCAAATGTGTATTTTTATCGGATACACATCCGATATCTGGACATCCGACCTACGTCAGTTGGCGGTTTAATGCTGGCGTGCCGTATGCGCTCGCATTTTATTGAGATGGAAACTTTTTATAGGTAAGAAATTGCACATTCAGGAGCTGGTTTTCAACCCCTGCCCCGTGAATTTTGTAAAATCAACAGCTAAAAGCTACATTATATTTCTCAGCAATGAGGTGATAACTTAGCAGTTTTTGTAATTAAACCGACAAGCTTGTTCGCAGTGCTTCACAACATGCTCACTCGCACGTAGGTGCATGCGTTCGTTCATTCGTTCTCTCTCTCTCATTAATTCATTTGAATTAATTTCAATAAATATCATCTTTATTTCACTAAATAATTCTACCTCTAACGAGCAGTAGATAAAATAGTCTAACAAATTAAAATTACCGTTATTTTCTGGTCTTTATCCGTTCAGTCAGATTTTGTGCTGCAAAACATCCATGACAGCCGTTGTCCATGCTGGCAAATAATAATGGCCATTCAACGTGAATTATATAAATCATTTTAATAGCATGGTCATTTAAAACCGAGGGTCTACCATGTGCATAGTAAAGCGATCATTGCAGACAATCTTTTTGGGCGGGAATTAATGTAAACACAGATATCGGATAACCAGTCATGTCTAAAGTGAATGTAAACAGACGGGCCAAAAAATCGGATATGGTCAAAAGATCGGATTTGTGCATTCAGACTTGCAGTGTAGACGCAGCCTGATAGGTTCCAGTGAGTCATTATGTAGATTAATAAACACTTAATACATAGGCTTGTATGTAGGTCCAATTTATTCAATAAGTACAAAATATTAATAAGCAAATACAAGTCAAAGCAACTGATGACTAATATGGCAACTGATATACAAATATGCATGTGTGTGTACAGGTGTTATAAGCCATTTAAAGAGATAGTTCACCCAAAAACAGTAGAACAGTAAAGAAAAATTGTAGCTGAAACCATGGTCCTTCATTTGTGGTCCGTGATTCATAAAAAGTAAGTTAACAGCTGCCCATTTTTAAGAATTAAAATAATAAAGAAAAAGCATATCAAACATGATAGGTGGCTCCTGTGCCAGTGGCTCCTGACAATATATTGAGGTCTTATTGACAGTCAGTCTGTGGAAGAAACTACCCTCTGCTGGATATTGAGTTCAGACTGCTGTTTGTTCAGAGTTGAGCTCTACGTGTGTCTGTTTTGTCTGAGTGCTGAGATTCTCTCTGCAGACCAGCACACACAGCAGAGGCTCTGAAATCACTGTCAAACTCAACAAACAGTAAGACATTATGTACCAAGACATTGATATGTGAAAGAGGAAGATCTGAACACAAAGGACCAGCATATTTGGTAAATAAAGCACAACCAAGGTAACTAAAGTAACAAGAAACAACAATGCACCTGGTCTGTTATCAGTGGCAGGTGTGCTGGCAGGAGTGGGCGGAGCTTTGAAGGTGATTATGCCTGTGACAACCAATAAACACACAGGAGCCATAATTGAGCCAAAGCCAAGAGACAAACCATGAAGGTCAACATTAGGGCCACCAAAAAAAAATATTAATACACACAATAAAGGGAAAAGAAGTACAACGATGGAGATTATGATGTAACATGGGGATGAGAAAATATGAGCAGAGATCAGCGGATATTTCAGAGTCAGAACCCCCTCCAGAACCACCAGCTGTTGCAGGTGAAGGCTACAGATTTTCAGATATACATATCCAGCCCCTATAATGACTATGTCAAGATCAGGGGGAAAAGGAAAATAAAAAAGTTTTGACACTATATATGGATATAGGAGCAGCTGCAAAAGGTCACTGAGGAGGAGGAGGATGATGAAGGCTGAGATCCGGCCTCTGGTCTTTCTCTGAAGGTGCACCAAATAAAAAGCCCAAATCAGACACGGCAGCCCCACACACACAGCAGCGATGAAGAAGATGGACAGTCTGATGTGATTAAAATAAACATGGGGTGGATGATAATGTATTTCTTCTTCATAGTGAAATATATCACTTGTAGGGTTGTTGTAATCATATTCATATTCATTCGCCATGGTCAGATATTACTGCTGCTCTTTGAGTTCCTAAAAGACACACACACACACATACACACACAACACACACACACACACACACACACACACACACACACAGAACAGTTTAAATCAACCTATGGTGATTAGAGTTGAGAGACAAACTGTCTTGCACTTATACAGTGCATCTTGAGATAAATATGGGTCCCCAAATCTTGTACATCTAGTTTCAATGTTTCAATGTTTCAATGTTTCAATGTTCAATGTTTGGGAAGTCATGGCCTAATGGTTAGAGAGTTGGACTCGTAACCCAAAGGTTGTGAGTTTGAGTCTCAGGCCAGCAGGGATTGTCGGTGGGGGGAATGAATGTACAGCGTTCTCTCCACCTTCAATACCACGACTGAGGTGCCCTTGAGCAAGGCACCGAACCCCCAACTGCTCCCCGGGCGCCCCGCAGCATTGGCTGCCCACTGCTGTGTGTGTTCACGGTGTGTGAGTGCACTTTGGATGGGTTAAATGCAAATTCTGAGTATGGGTCACCATACTTGGCTGTATGTCACTTTCACTTCACTTTTCACTTTTTTTTTTTTTTAATGCTCAATACAGATACTAATATGTAGAGACCAGCTCTATGTACTATATGACCAATATAATAAACAGATATAAACAGAAACTACCCAATAGAAACTAGCTAAACTGACATCTGTTTATTGGCCTAACTTGCACAGTTATTAGTCATTAGTATCTCAAAATGAGCTAATGGATTGGGTGGAAATATTGGTCTGTCATTACTGAAAAAGAAAAATCAGCTGTGAGCTGCAAAAATAATTGTGGTGTGAAAAATTAAAATGAAGAAACTTTCAGTTCCTTAACTAGCTTCCACCTCTCTTTAGAGTTGACCACATGTGATCGGATCTCTCACACTTGTATATGTGGCTTTTGGGTACTCTCCATAGGCATAATGGTTTTTATACTATACAAACTGTGTTTTCTATCACTTTACCCTAAACCTACACCTAAACCTACCCCTCACAGAAGGGGGGAAACAAAACTATTGGCATTTATAGATTTTTCAAAAAAACACCATTTAGTATAATTAAGCCATTTGGTTTCCGAGGAGGACACAGGAAGTGCCATCATAAAACATATTTACATTGTACACTCTCAGAAATAAAGGTACAAAAGCTGTCACTGGGGCGGTACCTTTTCAAAAGGTACACTTTTGTACCTATTAGGTTTAAATATGTTCACTTTAAGTACTAATATGTACCTTTAAGGTACCAAAATGGATCCTTTAGGTACAAACATGTACCTTTTGAAAAGGTACCACCCAGGGCTGGACTGGGACAAAAATTCGGCCCTGGCATTTTTTGGTCCTGGCGGCCCACCACCACCTTATAATATATATATATATAAATGATATTCACTACCATTCAAAAGTTTTTGAACAGTAAGATTTTTTAATTATTTTTTATTATTTATTTCACAATATTACTGCTTTTACTGTATTTTGGATAAAATAAATGCAGGCTTGGTGAACAGAAGAGAATTCTAAAAAAAAAAAAAAAAATCTTACTGTTCAAAAACTTTTGACTGGTAGTGTAGATATGTATCATTGCATCTAGTTGTTTTGGATAAGAATAAAACGTCAGGTCCGACAATATAGTGTCTTTTCGAATTTAAATCTAGATTTATTCGCATTGGCCCATGGAAACCTCTATGAACACACTTAACTTGGCCAAAAAATCGCGGGGGACGAATTTACGGTTTATTAAATAGTGTTAAATAAAATAATAAAAAAAATATTAAAAAGCGTATTCTACACTTATGACGCGCGCACACATTAGGATAGGTTAGATGCCTGCCTCCGTTGCGAGTCCCTTATCAAGCACTTTACCGATTCAACTACTCTCCTCTCCTCATCCTCGGCTCTTTGGCCCGCATCACTCACCGAAGAGCAAGCCTGTTTTTATAAAGCTGCTGTGAAACGTGGGGAAAGCCGATACGGAAGAAGTTGGGGTTTATTTTTGGCGGAACAAAATACTTAATCGCTCTGTCTATAGCGCATTGTGATTGGGTGGTTTACGCTGTCAATGCAGGAGACAAACCAATTGGCTACTGACTGCTCGTTGTCCTTGCGTGATGGTCCTTGAAAAAAAAAAAAAATCTGTCGGCCCCTTCAGTGCGTCGGCCCACCGGGAAAATGCCCGGTATGCCCGATTACCAGTCCAGCCCTGGTACCGCCCCAGTGACAGCTTTTGTACCTTTATTTCTGAGAGTGTAATACCAATATTACTATACACATTTGTGTCTTCATAAACCATTTATAGAACAAACACACACAAAACATATCTTAATACCAGAAACAGGGCCACAAGCAGATAACTCTTTAGAGACACATAAACAAACAAGCAGGTAAATACAAAATGTGTAGGCTCACATAATAGAAACAGAAAGTAATTTATCCTAATGTTCTACAATAGTTTGACACTGATAATTAATAATTGTGATTAAAATTCAGACTCATAATTAAAAATGAATAATTGTGACTAAAATTCAGACTCATAATTTAATACAGTTAAGTGTTTTTGGCATTATGCATTAATGAAAGCTTACCAGAATCACACTGTCCAGATAAGTCTGTGTGAAACACAACATGATATTTTTGCTCTGTCTCTCTCTATTTAAATGTCAGTGTACTTTACTGGCATTATGTCCCACCCACAGATGACAGCTTTGAAGCAGTGAAAATGCACATTCATTTCTGACCAATCCTTCATAAAAAATAAAAAAAGCTCCCTGTCACAGAGCAACCCCGTGATCATAAATGGACTGTATGCATGTACACCATATCTAGCACACACACATATACTGCATGCAGCATTAACACGGTCTGTTTGCCGGCACTGATATCATGTATACCCCGACCTGTATAATGCCTGTGAGTGTTCAAATGTATTGTATATTGTGTTTAAGGTATGTGAGGGTACAATGTGTATTTAGTTTGTTGTGTGTAGTGGATATATGTACTTAATGTGTTGGGTAACATTAGCCTTCATTCATTTTTATTATAAATAACCACAATACACATATGTTTGATTTAAAGTCTTTATTTAAAATTAGTTTACACAATATAACAAATATAACTTGCCTGCTTGTAATACACCAGTGACCAAACCTGAATTGTTTTAAACCCAAAGTATTGGATGCACCATCTGAATGGGAGCAACCATGTTGGGTATGACATCACTGGGGGGTTCCAATGTACCTGTAAAATAAAGCAGTAAGCCCCAAGAAGCCGTGGTTTACAATGAATTTATAACAGCTAAGGGGTGTTTACCTTAGCCTCCGCTTCGCATTGTGCCTAACAAAGCTGTTATAAATTCATTGTAAACCACGGCTTCACGGGGCTTATTGCTTTTATAAATGGTTATTACATATACGTAATAAGGTTTCACAAAATAAAACAGAGCAAATAAAGTGTAATGATATTAATAAAAACAGTATTCTTCCACCAAACAATATAGTTCCTCAGAAACAGTTGTGGTTGCAACAAAGTGGTTGCCAAGCAACACACAATGTAATCAAAGGTGTAGGTTTGTAGAGTAATTTACCACAGCTTCGAACGCGGCTCAACCAATCAGAATCAAAGACCGGAATTATCCGTTTTATAACAAGGTTTATATTTGTTCTTTCATATGTTGTATTTTTATAATGTGTAATTTATACTTGAATAGATGCTGTTTTATATGCATAAAGTGATAAGAAGTGCATATGTAAGGAAGTAAATGTACCTGTAGATTGGTACATGCCAGGGTGTGGCCTAGACTATAAAATGGTCTAATATATATACCTATATATGTATAACTATATATATATATATATATATATATATATATCAAATTCTCTGAGGAGGCCTAAAACCAACCTGGTCTCATAGGAAATTCGTTCCTCTGTACACTTTTTGCAGTGCCACAAAATACGTGCCATCAGGTACATATTGCTACAGTTTTGAGACACAAAAGTCCACTCGGGGTGCTAAAGAGAAGAACTGTATGTGACATCTATACGATCGACATACGATACGATTGACAGTCAGAGGTATGTACAGTATATCCAGTTATCCTAAAAATGTTAAGAGATACGTGTTGTTTTACTGAAATATGTTTGCTCTAATGGTAAATGTAACGTTAGAATCACGTGAGTGTTCAAGACGCCAGTAGGCCAGATAACTTAAGCTAATTCCTGGGTGATTTAGCTAGCTAACGTTACCGTCAATTAACGAAACGTACTCTGCAGTACGTTTTGTAGCTAGGTGACTTATCCAGTGTGATAAATAAATAAAGCTGTCGGTGACCTTTGTGCGGAAAAAAAAGAATAGTATTATTCAGTGTATAATTAACAGTGGTGGACAGTAACAATTTTTTTTTTTGTTACTTTTTACTCCGCTATAAAGAAGTCATGAAGTGCCCCGAGATGCAAATGCAGTGTCCAATTCATGAACAAACAGATTATTTTCAATGAACCGGGTAAACCTGTTCTCAAATCGCACCAAATGATTCATTTGCGAATTGGAATGAACCATTCAATGATTCAAATTATCCATTCAGAGCGAGTCTCCAGTGAACTGAATTCACGAGTCTGATAAGAACCGAACCGGGGATCCTGTGAGTTTTTATGTTGTTTGTCAACACACATTACATATTATGTGATGATACACTAGGCCGAAATAACAGTAGCCTATCAAAGAGCAGGATAGTCTTTCCATGTAGCACCAACTTGTGCCAGAGCCATGATTGCATATGATTGCGTATTACTTTTATTATTTATTATTTATTTATGTATTGTACATGCATTTCATGTAGCAGCTGTACCTGCCACAGAATGAGTGGAGCTTATAAGGTTGCAATTGTACCTCTTGTTACTGGATCTCATGTTACAAAAACAAGTTGTATTAAGGTTTTAATGTCATTTTTTACTTCTGTTTAGAGATGCCAGGAAACACTCAAAAATTGTGCACTGGGTGCAACACCCTAATAAGTGTTGCATTCAAAACTTGCCCACTCTGCAACTAACTGCAGCCATATAAAGCCAAAGTAGCAGCAAGGAGAAGCAACTTTGAAAATAAGAAAGCTGAATGGAAGAAGTCGATCACAAAAAAACACAACAGGTCAACAGTTCTTAATAGCAGCCATGTGTTGGTAAGTTTAGGTCAGGGCTAAGGATGCTAATAGGGATTCATGAAGTCGAGTCAGTTAGCGCAGTAAAGTTAAACAGTCAATAGCCATGTTTCCATGCAATTGTCACACAAACTTTTGAAATGTTGCAAAAAATAGAAAAAAGAACATGCGAATCAGGTGTGTTTCCATCAACTGTGTTGGAGGGAATAAATTAAGATCCCACGAAGGGATTCTCCCCCACTGAGGCCGTCCCTAACCTGCCCCGTTTACCACCCGCTTTGGGCTACATTCATAAACAACCCAAACCTGTGGAGACGGGACCCCGGCACATTGATGAAAACATGGCTGGTGAAACAGAAAAAAAATAAAAATATCACTAAATACTTTTTCAGATTGTTTAGTTATAAACCAGTAGTAATGAATTGTAATGGTAAATGTAATGTTAGAATCATGTGTGAGCACTCCTGATGTCAGAAAGCAGCTAATACCGGAGAGATTTATCTAGCTAGCTACCTTCAGCTGCATAACCTGCAGTACATAATGTTACAAGGTGTCAGCAAAATAGGTGGTTTTGTAGCTATAGTGGGCTAGCACTTGCTATTCAGGTAACGTTAGATAAATAAAGCAATCTGTTTGTTGCCACTCCACTCTTCCCTAACCAAATAGTCAAAATTTGTATGTCAGATTGCTGTTCATTGACTTCAGTTAAGCATTTAACATTGAAATTCTACTCACAAACCACACTCAAGTGTGGTATGGCAAGTGCTCTACATCAGACTGTAAACACTCCAACAGGTGGTGAAAACTGCCCAACGCATCACCGGCACCCAATTACCCACCATTGAACTGCCTGGGTAGGAAAAGAAACATCATCAAGGAGGCCTCCCACCTTAACCATGAATGTTAAACTCTCCAGGAAGTTGTATGCAAACCGCTGCCCACATATTTTCATTTGTTTTGATGTGTACTTTGTTTTTTGTGGCCCTCAGGTGTTAAAATGGCTGAAAAAGGGTCATCTGATCAGCCTACACCAGACAAAAATACAGAGGAGAAATTACAACGTGATCTTGATAAAATAATGGCTGATTTGGAGGAGATACAGGTATTTTGTATAAAATTATGTACCATGCATTCTGCATTAAGCAGTATTTCACTAATGTATAATATACATATATAAATTATGTATATATATATGAAAAGTTCAGATGCAAAAGCCTCTAAATGCCGCCTGAAATTTTCATTTAAAATGAGCATTTTTATCAGGCTGCTATGTTTAGGTTTAGTAATTTTACTCTAATGGCAATGTATAGGTCCTTTTCTATGCAATTAAAGTGAAATAACTGAACATAAATATAGGAGCCTGATAAAAATGCTCATTTTAGAAGAAAATTTCAGACAGCATTTAGAGGCTTTTGCATCTGAACTCTTCATATATATATATATATATATATATATATATATATACATATAATTTGGTACTACCACTGTTTGTATTTTTTGTAACTTCCATGAAAAATGATACTCAGAATCATGTTTTTGTTCTACCTTTTAAAAAATGTATATTCTGAAGTCATTGTTCTACCTCTTATGTTTGAGTAATACAGAGTGAGGAAGCAGTCAAAAAAACACCTAGAAAAAGGAAGAAGTCTGATCCAAAACTGTGTTGGAAAAACAGAGACCACGATGGATTCTTGCTCTATGAGAAGCACAAACGAAAGACGGGTAAGTTTTGATGTTTTTGATATTTAGATTTTCACTAAGTATTGTGTAAACCAAATGTTTTTTTTTCCCTTTTGTTTTACTCCAGACCGATCTGAAAGACCAGTGGCCTCAACCATTGCCTCTGCAAGTAACCCTCAAGAAGTTGAGCTCGGTAAGCAATTTTTGTTTTTGTTGATTCCATGTACAATCATGTGTTCAACCAAACGCTGTATATGTTTGACATATCTTTGACCCTGAAGTCTGTCTATACTAACAGACAGCTAATTTTGTATAATACATTTTCATGTGAGCTGCTGATCAGTGGAAAAGTGTTTCCCTCCCCATTCCCTATAAGTAATAATAGTAATAAATAATCCCATTTCATGTTGATTTGCATCTGTTTTGTTCTTTGTATGCATGATACTGCATTAAAAGTGTATAATTCGAGGAACTGAAAACACATCTCAAGCCTCAACTTCTAAATATTTTGGAGATGTAGATGCACAACGGATTATTGGTAAGCTTACCTTCTGTTTTGTTATCAACAATTTTTTATTTTTTATTTTTCACACACAACACAACATAATATCCAAAATACAACAAAACAAAACAACAGACACATACTCAACATCTCAAGGTCCAATCAAGCTTACCTTTTGTTTTTATTTTACCCATCAGAACTGTCTTCATTAAATCCCTCTGAATGAATAAAAGTGCCAATTTTTTTTGAAAAATTGTAAATATACAAATTTGCTTCAGAATAATTAAGTGTATCACTAAAGCTATTACTTGTTTCATGTCTTTTTAAACAACATAAACTGTGTTTGTGCTCTTGGTTTACAAGCTTGTAAAATGTAAGGAATTATAATGCAATTTAATTTTGTATTGCAAGATTTACAAGTAGAGCTACTCCAACATGTAATGGACTATGATGAACCCAGATCAGCAGCATCTCATGATTGGGCACTGAGGCAAACTTTGTCTAATGAACTCTGGCAGAAAGCAAGGCCAAAGCTCTTTGACAGTTTGCTTGCTTCAGACTGTGTGCACCATGGTCCTTGTGATCACTGCAGCTTAAAAGAATCAGTCATCAGGTGCAAGGACTGTTTGCCGAAACCCCGTTACTGTGGGAAGTGTGATGTTTCTTCGCATCAACATCTAGTTTTTCACAACAGAGAGACTCTCATAGATGGGTTCTATAAACCTCTCCCACCATCAACTGCTGTGCAAGACCCCAGTGGCCAAAATGTCATATATGAGCAAGGTAAGAAGTACGTGAAAGCTTTAAATCATGTTGTTATTTGTTTTTTTATAGCTAATATATTTTCCCTTTCATCTAGTGTGTTTGCTGCCTATTACACAACCTGACAAAATTTGTGTTTGTGACCCTCAAAACCTGTCTGTTGCGGCTGGACGATCAGTTGTACTCATCGGTATAAACGGTATGACTCGCAATGTTTTGTATTGTATTTGTGTATTGGCATAACCCGCTGACCAACAGAGTTGGGTAGTAATTTATTACATGTAATCTCGATTATGTAAACAGATTCCAAAAATGAAGTACTTGTAATTAAATTAAATTGCATTTTTAAATACTTGTTATCAGACTACAGTTATCTTTTTATGGATTACAAGATTACATAATATTTACACAACAGCAATAAATTACTCATAATTTATTGTTTCTCCGTAATTCCTCTTTTTTATCTTTTTCATTTTCCTTTCTAAAATAGCCTACCACTTATATATATTCATAATGTCTTCAAATTTTGTGTACATTCACACAAACATCAGTCATTAGTCAGGTGAAATTTGACCATTGATAGCAAAACTCAATTCAGGTTTAAGAAGTGTTTCAACAATTCAACTACTGATGAACACATTGATTTTTATTTGAATGATCACAAACACATTAAAATGCACAAATTCACACAAACGTTTTTGTCATCTGATTCTCTCTCACTTAATATATTTACTTCAAGTACCCCTGAGATTTTAAAATAAATATTAAGAATATATGTTTTAATTTAAATTATCTTTATATATATATATATATATATATATATATATATATATATATATATATTTAATAATCAAATATCACATTTGCATGTTCATTGTTTCTCTGACATTGTTTATGGTCTCATGCAGGTAAACAAAAAAATATTTCATTTTTTAGTAGGTTTTTGATTTTGATTTTAAAACGGTTTTATTATAATTTAACATTTTTATTATTTAATTAATTATTAGCTTTCCATTACACTCCTAAACCCCCTGCAGTTCCTTCACAAACACCAGTCTGGGAAACCTTGACATAATATAATGTTTAATGCACTTTTCGATTGCTTCAGTCTGTTTCTGTCTGTTGTGCAGCTGTGAGGTTTGTGATTGTAGCTCCGCTTTTTTATTGAATCTTTACCTTACTTTCACTCTCTGTTGTTTAAGGTGATAATATCTAACTTAATTCCCACCATATTTCTGGTATTATCTATCAAACTAATTTGATCGTTCGCTTCTAAAACCGCGAGTGAAGCGCGTTAGCATTCGTTAGCCGGTTAGCTTGTCACTCGCGGTTCCATTCGCGTTGCTATTCGCGCCTATTATTATTTCTATTATATATTACAGTAAGAATGTGAGGGCTGTAGATACTGCTTTGGATGTGATTAGCTCAGGGACTCCTGTACATTGTTCGGTTCCAGCATTAGCAACCCGTGCAGCAGGGCAACTGGGTGACAGTGAGGCGGCATAGTCGCGGTTCAAAACACAGCTCTTCCGTTCCGATCAGAACATCAAACAGGTTCTCCCCACTCAGTGACGCACCCACTGAGAAACCTGGTGAAAGTGCTCTAGTTATTGGCGATTCTATTGTACGGAACGTGAAAATAGAGACACCAGCCACCATAGTCCATTGTTTACCGGGTGCCAGAGCGCTTGACATCTTGGCAAATTTAAAAGTGCTGGCTAATGCTAAACGTAAATTCAGTAAGATTGTTATCCACGCCGGCACTAATGATGTTCGACTTCGCCAGTCGGAGATCACTAAAAATAATGTTAAAGAGGTGTGTGAACTTGCAAGTACGATGTCAGAAACTGTAATATGCTCTGGCCCCCTCCCTGCTTACTGGGGTGACGAGATACATAGCAGACTGTCGTCACTCAATGGCTGGATGTCTAAGTGGTGCCCGCAAAACAACATAGGTTTTATAGACAATTGGATGAGTTTTTGGGGCAGACCTGACCTGTTGAAAAGTGATGGTGTTCATCCCTCCTGGGGTGGTGCCACTCTTCTCTCTAGAAATATGGCACATAGTCTTAGAGTTCATACTTGACTAACTGGAGCCCAGGTCAGGAAGCAGACAGACTGGCTAAACCGACCGTCTGCTAGCCGCCTCACGTTACAGAAGTCAGTTAATTCTCAGCACATAGAGACTCCTTCACATAGATATCACACTATAGAGACTGTGTCTGTTCCCCGAACTAGAAAATACAGAAAACGTCAAAACCAATTTATGAGTAACCATTTAATTGATGTTCAACAAATAAAAAATGTTTACAATACACAGAAACAATTGATAAAACTTGGCTTACTGAACATCAGGTCCCTTTCTACAAAAGCAGTTCGACACCATCAACCACAACATTCTTTTAAATAGACTAGAAAACTTTGTTGGCATTAGTGGAAGTGCCTTAGCATGGTTCAAATCGTACTTATCTGACCGCCATCAGTTCGTAGCAGTGAATGAAGAGGTATCATATCGATCACAAGTGCAGTATGGAGTACCTCAAGGCTCAGTACCAGGGCCGTTACTTTTCACGCTTTACATGTTACCCTTGGGAGATATTATCAGGAAACACGGTGTTAGCTTTCACTGTTATGCTGATGATACTCAGCTCTATATTTCTTCACGGCCCGATGAAACACACCAAATTGAGAAACTAACGGAATGCATAGTCGATATAAAAAACTGGATGACGAGTAATTTCTTACTGCTAAATTCAGTAAGGTAAGAAAAAACAGAGGTGTTAATTATCGGACCTAAAAACCCCACATGTAATAACTTAGAACACTACCTAACACTTGACGGCTGCTCTGTAAATTCTTCTTCTTCATCAGTCAGGAACCAAGGTGTGCTGTTTGATGGCAATCTTTCTTTTGAAAGCCATGTTTCTAGCATCTGTAAAACTGCGTTCTTCCATCTCAAAAACATATCTAAATTGCGACCTATGCTCTCAACGTCAAATGCAGAAATGCTAATTCATGCGTTTATGACCTCAAGGTTAGTCTATTGTAATGCTTTACTGGGTGGTTGTTCTGCACGCTTGATCAACAAACTACAGTTGGTCCAAAATGCAGCAGCTAGAGTTCTTACTAGAACAAGGAAGTATGACCATATTAGCCCGGTTCTGTCAACACTGCAATGACTTATAAAGCCCTGAATGGCTTAGCTCCTCAGTACTTGAGCGAGCTCCTATCACACTATATTCCTTCACATCTGCTGCGTTCTCAAAACTCTGGCCATTTGATAATACCTAGAATATCAAAATCGACTGCGGGCGGCAGATCCTTTTCCTATTTAGCTCCCAAACTCTGGAACAATCTAACACTGTTCGGGAGGCAGACACACTCTGTCAGTTTAAATCTAGATTAAAGACCCATCTCTTTAACCTGGCGTACACACAACACACTACTACACTTCTATTATTCAAATCCGTTAAAGGATTGTTAGGCTGCATTAATTAGATCAACCGGAACCGGGAACACTCCCCATAACACACGATGTACTCGTTACATCGTAAGAAGATTGGCATCTATGCTAATATTTGTTTCTGTCTTATTCTGTTTCTCAGTCCGTGTCTGGATCAGATGGTGGATCGGTGCCAGGAGATGATGTCTGCGGCCCTGATCGTCAGCGATGAGCCCCAGAGACATATCCCCAGTGAAGACCTCGATTAAAATACAATAAAAATAAAACAAATAACTAAAAATATAATAATAAAATACCTAACTACATAATACTATTATTGTTGGAAATTGCAACAATATAAAAATAGAAATAGAATACATTTATACATTTACAATTTTAATTAAAACAATAAGTAAACAATAAATAAAAATAATATCCTGGCCAGAGGAGAACTGGCCCCCCGACTGAGCCTGGTTTCTTTTTTTTTTTTTTCTCCATTCTGTCACAGAGGGAGTTTTGGTTCCTTGCCGCTGTCGCCTCTGGCTTGCTCAGTTGGGTACACTTAATTTCTAGCAATTATCGTCAATTGGATTTCACAGATACTATTTAAACTATACTGAGCTAGACAATGACATCTCCGAATTCAATAATGCAATCCCCTTAACTGAAAATTGAGTGTTTAATCTTATTATTATACATTACTGACACTCTATCCTCCAACTTGATACTGTTAAGTGCTTTGACACAATATGTATTGTTAAAAGCGCTATATAAATAAAGGTGACTTGACTTGGCTTCATGTTGTTAATAACAACAAATGGAATTTTCTTACTCTTTGTATTTTTATGTTACAAGATTATCCTGTTTAAATCAATGTGATAAACGAGTTAGGTCAAAAGTAATCTGATGTCTGAAGAGTGTCGATGTTTGTGTACTGTTTTTTTCTTTTGACATTTTTGCAGGTCGCTATGACATGTTCCTGCCAGTTATGACTTGCAGAACATGTCTTGCATCATGGAAACCTGAGGTAGGGGACCTGCTGTGTAGTCGTTACTGGCCAGGCACTGTTGAGTTTCAAACCATATACCAGCTAGACCTTTTCACATCTTTTGAGGACCTGAAGATCACTGCACCTGGGCTTTCAAGACAAGCATTTGTGAAAATGTTACAACAGCGCTCACAATGATTTGGAAGGGTAAGACTTAGAAAGCCATTTGTTTTCTTCATTTATGTAAGTCTAACTGGCATGTCACTGTATTAAAATTTTCATAATTCCAGAGTGGTAACATTTGTGGTGACGTCTTTCAAAAAGCTTTCCTTGAATGGACATACTGTCGTCATGAAAGAGAGAAACTCTGCGGCATTGACCACTTCTCTTGTCCAGCTTGCACCCCAGATACAGTTGCTGTGTCTGCAGATGGAAACAGAAAACTCTATAGATTCAGCAAAACAAAGGTGTATATTATTACTGACAACATTACACTGTCAAATTGTCTTGTAAAAGTTTTGTGTTATTAACATATTTTCTTTATGTAGGGCAGAGGAACAACCATTTTTTGATGGAGTTTTTCTGGCCAATGACAAAGATGTAGCAACGTTTGTTGATTGTGTTCGTGAGAAGACCAAGCCAGAAAGACATTTGTTAAAAGACTTAGGACTGTACACAGTGAATCAGGATTTACTTTGTGTATATATTTGATATGACACTGTTACAGGTACATGGAAAAGGCATCTGTGGAACATCAACATGGGCTGCAGCCAGGGAGACCTCTAAGAAGCCAAACAACAAATGTGATGAAGAGGGCCTAGAGGTGGCAGTTTGCAGACATTGCATATTGCTGAGAGGTCTGAACATGTTTAGGGGAGAGATATTTGCATACCCTCTGTTTTTGCAAAATGAACTGGCCACAAAAACAAATTGCAAGTTCTTCTGCACTGACATAATATGTAGATATTGGCCCTATCTGCAAAAAGTGGCTCAAGCATTCCCAGAAATGAAAACCTTGACTCAGATGAAGCCATTTCTCTCGGTAATGCATGCAAAGGGGCACTCTACAAAATGTAGAGTGAATGTATATTCCTGAACAATATGGTAAGTCCTTTAACAGTTTGATGTCCCTGAATTTGACATTTGTAGTTTGGACATCTGGTGTGTATGCTGTAGGTGCAGTGGGGTGGCAAAAACCAAATAGGGGCAGGCACTACCATTGGTGAAGAAGTTGAACAAGTAAACAGCTTTTTGTCCCGTGTGGCTCTAACTACAACATACATGAGTAAGGCTGGTAAGTGTTTTTAAGGTTTTATTCATTTATTTATTTATTTTTGTCACTACTCGTGGGTTGTGCTTTGGTAGCGTTACAATTGTTAAACAAGCTTACTTAAAAAAAATGATTGTGATCGTAAAAAAACTTACTCATTTAATTCTTTCATAATTACAGCACGGGTAGATATGATCACATTGCATGCCAGAGGATGGAATGAGCGAAAAAAAAGAAACCTGCACAAGTACTTGTCTACACGGTACTTGAAGGTAAGTATACATAAAAATTTCATCAATGAAGGTTAAATTTCAACTGACTGAAGTCCACTGAGAACGTCTCGGTTACGTATGTAACCCTCGTTCCCTGAAGGAGGGAACGGAGACGTCACGTCGGATGACCGACGAATTGGGATCTCGCTTAGAGAGACCAATCCACTTCGAGTGTAACTAAACGAGCCAATGCACATTGGCATGCGATTATTGCATCCAGCTGCTGCTGATCACAGCGTGAGTATAAGTAGGCAGCAGGTGCAGCGCATATTCAGGTTTTCGCTGAGGAGCCGAGCCGGTGACCCAGCCGCTCAGCGGTGGTACAGCAGCCATGGCGACGGGACGTGACGTCTCCGTTCCCTCCTTCAGGGAACGAGGGTTACATACGTAACCGAGACGTTCCCTATCAGTCGGTCACTCCGAGTCACGTCGGATGACCGACGAATTGGGATCCCTACCAAAAGGCCACGGATACTGCCCCTTCCAGTGTCCTGTGGAAGCCTCCTGCGCCCCTACTTTTTGGCGCAGGTCAGGGCTTCACAAGAAGACCAGTTACTGTTGCTATGGCACTACCCACTCAGTAAGACTGGATAACACTGGGAAAACGTACCCGTTCCACTTGGAACAGTAACGCTGCGGAAGCCCATCCTTCCCAAAGGAGGTTCAGAAGCACTTACGCATATGAACAACCGTTTAGGTGCATATGGAAGATTTAGAGGTGATTGTAGCCTCTTGGCAGAATGTCTGCCGGGGAAACACGGGCTCTGAGGCTATACCGTGGACTTTACACATATGAGATCCAATTAGGTCTCTACATATGGACCCTAGCCCTCTACCGGTTCTCACAGATTCATCGAGTGAGGGCCTGGCGCCAGACGCTCCGCCACGTCTGGCTGCCGAGGGGACGGAGGAGCTCGACAGGGTCTACAGTACGGACTCTCTGGAGCAGTTTTAGCAAGCCGACCCGAAATCGGAGCCTCTCAGTGCTTCTACCCGTTTGAGGTGAGAACACAGGAGGAGACCGGTTCCACACGAAGGCTAAGAATCTAGCGAACGTGTCAGGGGTCGCCCAACCCGCAGCTCTATAATTATCTGCCAGCGAGGCGCCACAAGCCAATGCCCAGGAAGATGCAACACTTCTAGTAGAGTGAGCTCTCAACCTGAACAGGCAGGGCACACCCTGTGCCTAATTAGCCAGGGTGATGGCGTCCACTATCCAGTGGGCCATCCTCTGCTTGGAGACGGCATTCCCTTCTGCCGGCCTCCGTGACAGATAAAGAGCTGGTCTGAGGTCCTGAAGCTTTGCGTCCTGTCAACGTAGCATTTCAATGCTCGGACAGGACAAGCAACGCTAAGGCTGGGTCTGCCTCCTCCGAGGGCAGCGCTTGCAGGCTCACCACCTGGTCCCTGAAGGGAGTAGTGGGAACCTTGGGCACATAGCCAGGCCGGGGCCTCAGGATTACCTGGGACGGCCCAAACTCTAGGCACGAATCGCCGACCGAAAATGCGTGCAGGTCCCCTACCCTCTTGATGGAGGCCAATGCAAGCGGGAGCAGAGTCTGAAAGAAACTTCAGCTCGACTGTCTGCAATGGATCAAATGGGCCCTGCTGTAGTGCTCTGAGCACTAGAGACAGGTCCCAAGAGGGTATAGAGGGGGCCGTGGAGGATTTAACCTTCCTGCCCCCCTAAGGAACCTGATGACCAAGTCATGCTTCCCCACCAACTTCCCTTCCACAGGGTCGTGGTTGGCAGCAATCGCAGCCACATAGACTTTAAGGGTGAAAGGAGACAGCCTTCGCTCCAACCCTTGCTGCAAGAAGGACAGCACGACTCTGACCGGGCACTTCCGGGGGTCTTCTCGGTGAGAAGAGCACCACTCGACAAACAGGTTCCACTTCAAGGCGTAAGCATGTCTCGTAGACAGCACTCTCGCCGAAGTGATGGTGTCAACTACCTCCTGGGGTAGGTCACCTAGAACCTCCGCGTCCCGGGACCAGACATGTTTTAAGTTTCCAGAGGTCTGGACGCGAGTGCCATAAGGTGCCCCGTCTCTGAGTCAGTAGATCCTACCTCAGAGGAATCTGCCAAGGAGGGGCTGTCACGAGGAGCATCAGTTCTGGGAACCAAGTCCGAGTGGGCCAGTACGGCGCCACGAGCAAGACCTGCTCCTCGTCCTCCCTGATCTTGCACAGTGTCTGTGCGAGAATGCTCACTGGGGGGAACGCATACTTGCGGGGGCCCCGCGGCCAGCTGAGTGCCAGTGCATTCCGTGCCGAGTGTTTCCTCGGTCAGGGAGTAAACAACTGGCAATGAGAAGTCTCTCAATAAGCTGGGCCGCCTGGGGATGGAGTCTCCACTCTCCGGGGAGCGCAGCTCGTGACAGCTCGTCGGCTGCCCGGTTGAGCAAGCCCAGAATGTGAATGGCACGAAGCGACCTCAGATGCTTCTGACTCCATAGAAAGAGGTGGCGGGCGAGTTGCGACATGCGACGGAAGCGTAGACCACCTTGTCGGTTGATGTATGCAATGGTCACAGTGTGTCCGTACGGACCAGTACGTGCTTGCCCTGTAAGCGCCTCTTGAGACGGTTCAGGGCCAGGTGTACTGCCAGCAACTCTAGGCAACTTATGTGCCAGTGCAGTTGGGGGCCCCGTCCAAACCCCCGACACTGCAAGCCCGTTGAACGTGGCGCCCCAGCCGGTGGTGGAGGCATCCGTGTAAACCACAGCATGCCTAGAGACCTGTTCCAGGGGCACTCCTGCCCAGAGAAACGAAAGGTCTGACCACGGGGTGAGGGTTTGGCGGCAGGCCGGTGTGACTTGGACCCGGTGAGTGCCGCGTTACCACGCCCACCTCGGGACTCGGCCATGGAGCCAGTGTTGAAGCGGTCTCATATGAAGCAGCCCCAGCGGCGTCACTGCCGCCGCAGCTGCCATATGCCCCAGGAGCCTCTGAAATTGTTTCAGTGGGACCGCGGACCTGCTCTTGAACGCATTCAAGCAGTTCAACACCGACTGAGCACGTTCCTGCGTGAGGCGTGCTGTCTGATTGACCGAATCCAATTCCATACCGAGAAAAGAGATCCTCTGCATCGGGGAGAGTTTGCTCTTTTCCCAGTTGACCTGAAGGCCCAACTGGCTGAGGTGCGAGAGCACCAAGTCCCTGTGTTCGCACAACTGGTCCTGAGACTGAGGCAGTATGAGCCAGTCGTCGAGGTAGTTGAGAATGCGAATGCCCTGTTCTCTCAGGGGAACCAGGGCTGCCTCCACAACTTTCGTGAAGACACGGGGTGACAGGGACAGCCCGAAGGGCAGGACCTTGTACTAATATGCCCGTCCTTCAAACGCAAACCGCAGGAATGGCCTGTGGTGCGGAAGGATTGAGACAAGGAAGTACGCGTCCTTCAGGTCAATCGCTGCAAGCCAATCTCGGGGACGGATGCACCCGAAGATGCACTTCTGCGTGGGTCTCTTGAACGGAAGCTTGCCCAGTTCAGGACGCGCAGATCCAAGATTGGTCTCCACCCACCGCCTTTCTTGGGCACAATGAAGTAAGGGCTGTAAAACCCTGTCTTCATATCGGCTGGAGGGACCGGCTCCATCACGTCCCTCGCCAATAGGACAGTGATCTCCCCCACACAAGCCTTTACTGCTGTGAGGTGGAACCTGGGAGAACGCCGGGCGAACTGAATCGCATAGCCGAGTCAGATGGTCCACAGGAGCCAGCGAGATGAGCTGGGTAGCACTTTTTCCAGGCACCCAGACACCGTACAAGCGGGACCTGCGGGACCACCGACGTACCCGCGGTGGGGCAGCGAGGTGAAACGCAGGGACCCGGCCCGTGTCGGACCAAAGAGGGGTCTAAGTGTGCAGTGTAACACTTACCTGGTTCCACAGTTTGGCAGAGGGTGCGTGAGTAGGGCCTTTGATGACGCTCTCGAACCGCCCACTGCTGCCTGCTGGCGAGAGAGGGAGAAGAGTGTGGTCCGGTGTTGGTCCGTCCATGACTCTCCATGCCCTCTTGGGACCCAGAGGCAGAGAGAACCGCTTCTTGTCGAGATTTTTTATTTTTATTTTTTTAAACCAAAGATTCTCCGCCCGGCCCTCCTCCGGGGGAGGGAGAGGTGCATCCACCATCTCCTGAAGCAGTCCTCTTTCACTCTGGGTCGCCCGTCCTGAGGCCTCTTGCTTTTCCGCTCTCCGGCAGGTTTGACGGGGGCCCGGACGGGCGGGGCGGCCTGCCTACGCCCAGCTCAACGGCACCGCTTCTGGAGGCTGCTGCGGATGCGGTGCGGGAGCAGGGACGGACGCAGGGGCCGCCCTCGGCGACGAGCAGGCTGGGGCGCTGCAACCAGCGGACGGGTGGAGGCAGCAGCTGCCCGCTGGGCAGGATGTGTTGGATCGCCTCAGTCTGCTCCTAAGCAGCCGAGAACTGCTGGGCCATGCTCTCGACTGCGTCGCCGAAGAGGCCAGTCTGGGACACAGGGCTCTTGAGGAACCGAACTTTGTCGGCATCCCCATGTCGACCAGACACAGCCAGGTGACGCTCCTGGACCACAAGTGTGGACATCGCACGACCCAAAGACCACGCAATGACCTTCGTCGCTCGTAGCGCGAGGCCAGAAGTGGTACAAAGCCCTTTCAGAACTTCTGGATCGTGACCACCCTCGTGCATGTCCCCCAGTGCTTTTAGCCTGAAGAACCTGCAGTAACGCCGTAGCGCAAGCGGTTGGCAGCTTCTCCACGGGTCACATAAGCATCGCCGGACAGACCAGACGAGTACCTACAGGCCCGGAAGAGGAAGCACGGTTACCCTGCCGGGTGGAGGCGGTATTAGGACACAATGGCATCGCAACCGACCGCTCCACCAGGGGGCCCCGTATACCCCCTAGCTGCACCACCACCGAGGATGGTGAGGGAGGAGGAGCTAACAGGTCAGTTTCTGGCAGTAAAATGTGCCATCCACAACCTGGTAAGCTCCCCATGCACCTCCGGGAAGAGAGGCACCGGGGCAGGGTGCTGAGAACCAGCACAAACTACCTCGAGAAACCAGTCATCCAACCTCGAGGGCTCGGGACACGATGGAAGTCTCCACTCGAGCCCTACCCTCTCAGCGGCCCGGGAAAGCATAGCCGTGATTCTGGATCGGACTCAGGCATTGCTACTGCCGTAGCAGCAGCGCAGCCGAATCTTCTTCTCCAGAAATTCTAGCTCACCCTCCGATGCAGCGATCGACATCTGGTCATCGGGAGGAGCACCAGGGATACTGCTGGTACGCCCCTTGTAGAGAGTCCAGCACGTTCCACTGGCAGCTCAACTGGTTTTGGAGTGCAAGAGGAGTGATGGTCCCTCGAGGGTTGGTTCCCTGGAGGGTTTGCCACCACTGTAATCCTCAGACCACCCGTGCCACCACCTGAAGTAGTCCTCGTCTGTCTGCAGCCAGAACGAGAACCAGATCGAGGCAGAGGCATCAGAGCTCCGCCCCTTTCGTGGTAGCGGAGCCTGGCCGCAACTCCAAGATGATCATCTTCCCAGCATGAGAAGATGCCTCATCCACGAACGCCACCTCAGCATGCTTACTGCCCAGGCACGTGAGGCAGTGATCGTGACCATCACCCAGCACCAGGTAACGACCGCATCCAGAAACGCACGGGTGACACGTTGTCTGTAGCAAAACCCAACTCGTCTTTACAAAGACGTAACGTCAAGTTTGCCAGATGCAACGTCGTCTTTAAAAAGACGCACCCGTGAATGCTCTTTTAGGGAAAAAGCTCTTTTAATGTGCTGAAGCGCACAGGGGAGATGGTCACCTGCAACACAAACAGGGGGTAGTGCAACCTGATGTGTGCAATCCACTCGACACGGGAAGAACCACCGCCGCTGAAGCGCCGTACCGCCAGCACGAGAGTCTTCCGAAGAGCGTGCTCAACTCGTTGAATTCACTCGTCAGCAGAAGTCAGGAGCAGAACGATGTAACCGCTCGGCTCCGAAGCGAAAAGCTGAATATGCGCTGCACCTGCTGCCTACTTATACTCACGCTGTGATCAGCAGCAGCTGGATGCAATAATCGCATGCCAATGTGCATTGGCTCGTTTAGTTACACTCGAAGTGGATTGGTCTCTCTAAGCGAGATCCCAATTCGTCGGTCATCCGACGTGACTCGGAGTGACCGACTGATAGGGAACTTGAATATACTTTCAGACATCTAATACTTTTTATATTACCGAAGGTTTGTGTGACTTTCCATTAACTATGCTTTTCAGACTATCCAAAAGACGAAGAAAGTCAAAGAGGACATTGAGGCTATAAAGAAGTCCGTGCAAAGGTCTGATGAGGAACTGCAACAGTGAGTTACTGATGTGAGACAGTGGGCAGTTGACAGTAAGTATGTACTTGATGCTGCCTTCTATCGATAGAAAATTATCAATTTAAAAATGATTGAATATGTTACTTTTCCTTGCTGGATTGTGTTTTAACACTTGACTCCTTAAGTGACATTGAGTGACCACATCAAACAATATTAAACCAATTAGCATGTTTGGGAACTCTGTGTTTTAATAAGTAAACTTAGGTGATGTAGCTTTCTCCCTCAAAACGTCATAATACATTTTCACCCTTAAAAAATCAGCAAACTGAGCAAATGTTCTCAGATTCTTTGGCAGAACATTTGTGGATATCCATTGTCTGTTTTTACATGTACTGTATTCTTACCAAATTCCTCTTATTGAATACCCCTTTTTTCAATAAATGTTAACCACTTATCCTGAAATATGTATATATTAGGTGTTTTATAGAAATAGTATAATTTATCTATTTTTGATGGCACAGTAAATGCATGATACTGATCAAATTCTTCACAAAATCTTTACAGCTCCAGATGACCTCAGAACAGATGATCCAGTGGCATTGCAACATCTGATTGAAGGCCTATTCATGGGCATCCAGCAGAAAAAGAGGGATCTGTATCGAGTAACCGGTAATGAGGAGTCATGTAATTGAGGAGTTAATTTTAAAACGAGATATCTATTTCTATAAGTAATTAATTTAAATTTGATCATATTTTATTTTATTTTATCATCATTTTATCTTAACACTGAACAAAGTCTCCCGTCTACACTGTGCACTTAAACCCCTATATAACCTTTATACTGTGAGTGTACATTGAGTGAACAGTCCTAACTTCCTATATGTCCAATGTTACCATAATCCAACTCCCTGCATTACTTGAACATTGGCCACATTATAGGTTATGTATCATGGTTTTATTACCAGAGTTGTATAATTGTAGTTGAAATATTCAACAGTTGCATTTTTTATCTCTGATGGTATGTGAGCTCTATACCATAATTTGTAAGGCGCCTTTTGGATGTCCATTAGCACAATGAACAACTTCATGCGTATCCTCGTTAAGATCCGAAGACGGATTAGAGAGGATAAGAAAAGGCTGTTTAATGCCATATCTCAATACAATGATCTTTCAACCACCACAGAATCTGTAAATTCAGTTGAAGACCTTCTGGCAACAGAAAGCCCTATCTGGCCTTGGGATTCCGGTATGTAAAGTTTGACATGAATGATTTAAGTGAATCCTCATTAAACACTTACTTCATTAAACTCTGACTTTCAAAGGAAAAAGGCCCATGTGCTTTTCATTTGTTTCTGACCATAGAAATGTGCAGACAACATTCCATGTTTGTAAAACATTTTTTATTTTTATTTTTTTTGCTACACTCCAGAGGAAGTGACTAACAGGTCACACCTCAGATTACACCAGTCACTTGTTGCCTATGTTAAGGACAGAGAATTGTACCACTAACATCAGATTTTACAAACAAAAGTCATTAAGATTAGTAGCATTAGCAGTATTTAATATGGTGGCTAATTCAATTGATCATTTGTCTTTGTAGAACCTGACACTTCTTTAGGTGTGAAGAAGAAAGTTTTTGACAAGGTGATGCAGCTGGAGAGACTGATTGAGGAAGAGGCTATACTTGTGGAAGAAATTAAACAGCATTGGAGCCATCTTACAACAACCTGCAGGGCCTTGAAGGACCAGGCTAGTGTACTGTCAGATGACCTGGCCACACAGAGTGAGTACTAATGTCTTAATACTGTATACTTCATATAGTTACAATTAAACTGCTTTACAGATGATAATTCCTAGAAAGTGCCATATTGGTGTATTGGTGCTTACTTCTAAATACTTTTTTATTGTCTATCCCAATTTGATTTTTAGGCTACCCTTCAGGACTTTCTGGTCAAGCTTACCGTGACCTGCACAGTGCTGTACTCCAAAAACTTGAAGAGCTCAAGACAGACCTAGTGGCTGTGAAAGAAACATATTCCCAAATAGTGTTAGGTGGGAATGGTGGAACTGTTGTTGAAGAAGAAGATGAAGACCCATGTGAGCATGCCTCCACAGATGCCTCTACAGATGATGAATTATATAGATTGCGTCCTGTCCACTGCACAAATCTTTGTTATACCATTTTTTAAATTACATGTTTGAATCAACCAGTTTTATCTCATCTGAATGTAAATACAGCAGTTGTTGTGGTAATCTCCTTTGTTTCTGTGAGAAGTATGCACGACCACAGTTGGATATGTTTAGTTGGCCAGTGAGAGAATCGAAAATTTGAAAAAAAAAAAAAATGTATGTGTTACCAATCAAAGTGAATGTCTGATTCTTTAACTTCATATGTTTTCTGGATAAATTGGTGATCTTAATAGGCCTGCTGTGTCATGTGCATCAGTTAGCATCTGTCCAATCACTTGTATAGTATGGAGGAACCAGTTTGGACTGGTCTCCTGACTCTGGGTGGCTCAAGTTAACTGGGCCAAGTAATTTACTCCCCTTGTGTCAATGAAGTTTCAAGTTTCAAGTTTCAAGTTTTATTTGTCACATACACGACTATACAGAGACTGTATAACCAGCAGTGAAATGAGAGTCGGGTCCGCTCCATGGACAGTGCAAATATAGAAAAAAAACAACACAAGGGAAGTAAACATAAGATAAAATGAATGAAAAATAAGATATAAAGAATAAAATATAAAATATAAAAGAATGTGCATGACAGTAAGCTGTAGAATTAAATATTAATATAAGCATGACTGTACAGAGAGGAATGTGCAACAGGTTATACATGGTTGACATGAAGCAGCCAATCACAAGAAAATAAAATAAATATAAAAATAAGATACGATTTACAGATACAGAACGTGTTGTGTGCAAGTGTGCAAGTGTGCAAATGAGCAAATGACACTGACAGTTATGAGGTAGTTATGAGGTAGAGAGTGATGAGTGTGTGATTAGAGATTTGAAGTAAGTCAGATGATGTTTTTAAGAGGCTGACTTTGAGTTCAGGAGCCTGATGGCCGTGGGGAAAAAACTCCTCCTGAGTCTCTCTGTTTTTGCCATCAGGCAGCGGAAGCGCTTACCAGATGGCAGCCTAGTGAAAAGACAGTTACCAGGGTGATTTGAGTCTTTGATGATTTTGTCAGCTCTGCCTCTGCATCGTTTGATGTAGATGTCCTGCAGAGAGGGGAGAGCAGATCCAGAGATACGCTCAGCTAAGCGCACAACTCTCTGCAGGGCTTTGCAGTCTTGACTGGAGCTGTTTCCATACCACACTGAGATGCACTGAGTCAAAACACTTTCTATGGTCCCTGCATAGAAAGTTTTCAGGATTGTTGGTGAGACCCTGAATTTTCTCAGCTGTCGCAGATGGTACAGTCTTTGCCTGGCTTTCTTGACCTGTGTTTGGATGTGTGTAGTCCAAGTCAGGTCCTCGGAGATGTTTACTCCGAGGTACTTGAAGCTTCTTACTCTCTCCACAGGGGTCCCACTGATCATAAGAGGAGTGTAGGGCAGCAGGTGTCTCTTTCTGAAGTCCACAATCAGCTCTTTGGTTTTGCTCACGTTCAGAGAGAGACAGTTGTCCTGGCACCATGCTGTTAGTCTCTCCGCCTCATCCAAGTATGCGGTCTCATCATTGTTGGAAATGAGGCCCAGAACCACAGTATCATCAGCAAATTTGATAATAGATGTGGATCTGTGAGAGGACACACAGTCATGTGTGTAGAGAGAGTAGAGCAGGGGACTCAGAACGCAGCCCTGCGGGGCTCCTACGTTCAGGGTGATGGAGTTTGAGGTGTACTGGCCTACCTTCACCACTTGAGGTCTGCCGGTGAGGAAGTCTAGAATCCAGTCGCAGAGTGAGGTGTTTAGGCTGAGGCCTGTGAGTTTATTAGTCAGCTTGGTGGGGACTATGGTGTTAAAAGCTGAGCTATAGTCTATGAATAGCAGTCTTGCATAGTTTCCATTGCTGCTGTCAATGTGTGTGAGGGAGGAGTGGAGAATGTGTGAGATGGCATCATCAGTTGATCTATTGGAGCGATAGGCAAACTGAAGAGGGTCCAAAGTAGCAGGGATGGATGAGCTAATGTGTCTCTTAACAAGTCTCTCAAAAACCTTCATGACTGTTGATGTGAGGGCAACTGGACGATAGTCATTCAGGCAAGAGGGTTTACTGTTCTTAGGCACAGGGATGATGATGGATTTTTTAAAGGAGGTGGGAACTACAGAGGTAGCAAGAGACTCGTTGAAGATAGAAGTGAACAAACCAGCAAGCTGATCAGCGCAGGACCTCAGGACACGGCCAGTAATCCCGTCAGGTCCAGCCGCTTTCCTGATGTTCACTCCCTTTAGTGCCCTCCGAACCTCGTCCTCCGTCACGGTGATCACATGATCCTCGTTTCTCTGTCTGCTGCTTCCTGACGCGCTGCTCGGCAGAGCCGCGATGCCTCTGTTGCTTTTAAATCGGCCGTAGAAGGTGTTTAATTCTTCGGCCAGTGACGGATCTGCACTCACCTCCGCGGAGGATTTGTTTCCAAAGGCACAGATGGTCCTTAGTCCCTGCCACATGCGTCGCGAGTCATTGAGCTGAAAATGAGACTCAATTCTCTCTTTGTAACGATGTTTGGCGGCACTTACTGCTCGTCTGAGAGCATAACACAAAGCTTTATATTCGCGCATATTCCCAGACAAAAGAGCCTTGTTGTATGCGGCAGTGCGTTTGTTAACCGCATCACGGATTGTTCTGTCCACCCACGGTTTCTGATTAGGGAAAGTCCTTACAGTTATTGTTTCTGTAGCTTGTTCGGTAAGTGTGTTTACAAAGCTCACTGCCACATCCGTGAACTCGCTGACGTCAGATGAGCTCGCCCTGAACATGTCCCAGTCGACGTCATCAAGAGCCGACTGCAGCATAGCTTCAGAGTGGGAGGACCAACGCGTCACTTCCCTCTTCACCGGGGGTTCCTGTGCGAGCCTTTGTTTGTATTCCGGTGTGAGGAAGATGGCGGCGTGGTCAGACTTACCAAACGCAGGTAGTGAACGGGCCTTGTAGGCATTCTTGAACTGAGAGTAGCAGTGATCCAGTGTATTCGGTCCTCTAGTTGGACAGGATACATGTTGGTGAAAGTTCGGCATGACCTGCCTGAGGTTGGCTTTGTTAAAATCCCCCGCGATGATAAAGGCAGCGTCAGGATGTTTGTTGATGTAGCCGCTGAGCACATCGTGAAGTTTAGACAAAGCCAAGCCGGTGTCTGCCTGAGGTGGAATATAAACGGCAGTAGCGATGACCGCGGAGAACTCGCGGGGCAAATAGAATGGGCGGCAAATGATGGATAGATGTTCCAGATGAGGCGAGCAGGATCGCGACAGAGAGGAGATATTCCTGGGGTCACACCATTTCTTGTTAGTCATGAAACACACACCACCACCCTTGGATTTACCGGCCTCCGCTGTTCTGTCCATCCGTAAAACAGAGAAGTTGTCAGACGGCGTTACGGCAGTGTCGGGAACCGAGGGCGTGAGCCATGTTTCAGTCAAACAGATGATGTTACAGTCCCTTATGTCCCGTTGGAAACTTATCCTGGCTCTAAGATCGTCCATCTTATTATCCAAGGATTGGACATTAGCGAGCAAAAGGCTCGGTAAAGGAGGACTGTGAGCCCTTTTCCTCAATCTGTTTCGAATCCCAGCGCTTTTTCCACGGTGTTTTTTGTTCCGTCGCCTGTGTCCTTTGTTCTCCGCGTTCCGAAGAATCTCAAGAGGCCACGATGGATTCGGTGATAAAGTGTCCTGAACCAGGTTAGTGAAGCGGTTTCCAATGTCCAAGAGTGCACTTTTGTCATAGGTGATCAGTGCCGACGTTATGTGTGTAAAAATAGAAATCAAAAGTAAGTAAAAAAGTAAATAAAAGCATAGTCTAAGCGGAGCGTCCCAGACGGCAGCCGAACATAGCAGCGCCATCTTGGTTTTTCTGTGACAAGTAACTTTACTCAGACTTTCTCTATTCCACTCAGTTGATGAATCTGTTATGTGAAGCCATGTTCTCTCCCCATTGTAAAGAATAAAAGCTTGACCATGAATTTTCTATCACTGCCTGACTGATTCTTAATTCATTTAGAAAAAAAAATGCCATTGTATGTCACAGTTTGCTTATAGTTTGTAATTTTTATCTTGTACAAATTTGTTCACCACATATTTCCTACATTAACAACCCAAATTTTGCTTTTGAAAAAAACCATGGATGCAAACAGCTGTAGGATCATGGTATATACCATATGGACGGTGACAGCGAGGAAAAAAATGAAGACATCTCATGGATGACATTACACAAGCATTCACACTGAAAGATGGGTAGACAATAAACCCTTTTTATTTTCATTCTTGTACCACTTTCCACTATTTTGCCTGTTCACAATTACAAAATAAATACATCTTTTCCAAAATGTTCTTCAAATTTGGTTAAGTTGTTGCAGATATTATGAAGGAGAACATACACCAATTTTAAACATCTTGTCAAAACTGATGTACTGTATGTCTTGGAAACAAGATGGCAATATATAAACAATAAAATGAGATGGCCATCAGGGTAAAGAAATAATTATTACTATTATTAAATGCTAACATTTCCAAGCACACAGGGGCAGTTTCGTAAATAGATATGGGCAAAACAAACGTATTGAAACTAATAAAAATAAACATAGGACTAAAGCTCCTTCATTACTCCAATTGTTACATCACTTCCAGCAACATTGAACGTAACCCCAAAACGCATTTATATACTTGCTAAAAGAACCTTAATAAATAAGTACAATTATGTTTCCAAATAAACCGCCTAAATGCAGTGTCATTTCTGTTTCGGATACAGTAAAACTTTTTATATTCTGTTGATAGATGGTTTTATAACCCTATTTAAACCCCAATTTTGCCAACAAGATGAACTACAAATGTGGTGCTTATGTTTTTACTAAGCTGCTCTAAAATATCCAAATTAAACCAACATCTTTACTACATCATCTAAATACAGTATATGTACTATATGACTTCGGCTGTACTAGGCCTATATGTTTTATATATTACGTAGATATATTCTTTTACATCCCTACTCTGCAAACAAGACTCTGCTCATTGGCAAAACATTGGCCCCTCAGTGCTGGCCCTGCATGGGCAGCCTTCACTTACCCCCCCAGGAAGCCCTCACTAGGCCCACACAGGGCCCGCTCTATTAATCTACAACAACAATACATCTGTTTCACCAACGCAATCTCACGGCAATTCGTACATATTTTACGAGGTGGCTAAATCGTACGAATTCGTACGACCTCACTCGTACGATTTAGTACGATTTGTCTAAACCCCAGTGACGGGTAGGTTTAGGGGCGGGGTTAGGTGTAGGTCATTCGTACAAATTCATACGATTTCACAGCTCGTAAAATACATACGATTTAGCAAAAAACGTATGAATTTGTACTAGTGAGGTCGTACGAATTCATACGAATTAGCCACCTCGTAAAATATGTACGAATTGCCGTGAGATCGGGCTGGTTTCACTATCAATACTTTCCAGCTACTATAACTTAAGTCTTTGGGGAAAACAGTTATTACACATCTGAAATGGACGCAGTCACCACATAACTAATGTCTTTATTGTCAAAAATGTACAGTAGTCAAAGGGATTTCAAATCAATGGATTTATCAAATACAGAATACAAAATATTAAATTCAGGTCAATACTGATAATTTAACACTCTGAAAGGGACTACAAATTATCTATACAAATATAAAAATAATACAAATTAACATAAAAATGTAAAAATATGTTTTGGTGTGCTAAAGCAGGGATCATCAAACTTGATCCTGGAGGGCTGGTGTCCTGCAGAGTTTAACTCCAACTTGCCTCAGCACACTTGCCTAGAATTTTCAAGTATATCTAGTAAGACCTTGATTAGCTGCATCAGGTGTGTCTAATTAGGGATGGAGCTAAACTCTACAAGACACCGGCCCTCCAGGACCAAGTCTGGTGACACCTGTGCTAAAGTATTCATTGGCAAAGCTCACTCTTCCCCTGAGGTCTCTCAACTAGTCATCAGACAGTGAAAGCGCTCCTTTCGTCCACCTGCTCTGTCTCTTGAATTTAGCAAGCACACCTTTATCTCACTGTCAACTTCAGAATCAGAGGGACTTGGCTGAAAGTTGCATTTTCTGTCAGCCTCTGAAAACCAAATCGTGGGAAGTTGTGGCCTAATGGATAGAGAGTCAGACTTGTAAGCCAAAGGTCACAGGTTCGAGTCTCAGGTCCAGCAGGGATTGTAGGTGGGGGAGTGAATAACCAGCTCTATCCTCCACCTTCAATACCACAACTGAGCTGAGACCCTGGAGCAAGGCACCGAACCCCCAACTGCTCCCCGGGTGCTGCAGCATTAGCTGCCCACTGCTCCGGGTGTGTGTTCACGGTGTGTGTGTGTGTGTGTGTGCACTTGGACGGGTTAAATGCAGTGCACAAATTCTGAGTATGAGTCACCTTACTTGACCACATGTCACTTCGCTTTTTCAAATCGGCCTATATCAGTGATACTCAAATCTGACTCGTGAGATCCACTTTCCTGCAGAGTTTAGCTCCAACTTTGATCAAACTCACCCACCTGTGGGTTTCTAATGATCCTGAAGACACTGATTAGCATTCTCAGGTGTGTTTGATTAGGGTTAGAGGTAAACTCTGCAGAAAAGTGGATCTTGTGAGCCAGATTTGAGCCCAAAGCTGTGGGCCCTGCCTGGCCAAGCCTGCACTGGGTCTGTTTGGGTTTGGTGCGGGCTGGCCCTAGCCTTCTGTGCCTGTAAAAAGCCAGCATGGGCCCCGCAGGGACATGTTTGCAGGGTATTCACAGCCATACTTTACTAAATGGAAGAACTACAAATATGATGCCACTTTGTATCAAGCCGCATGGCATCCCCCAGCTAGCGGGAAATATACTTTTAAATAAATATTATACTTAATAAATACTTATTACTTAAAATTAGATGTTCAAAATAATGAATTAATTGTACACTGAAGAAGTTAAGAGGTTGGCAATCCCATCTGTGTGATAATATTTTAAATATCCAACAGTTAAATAGGTGAAAATCAATTTTGAACATAAATGACTGCACCACCAATTGTTGATTCTATCCATGAGTATAGTCACATTTAGTTGAGAGCTCTCTATAACAGTTGGTCCAATGTCTGTAGCCTCTTCTGTTCCTGAATAACAAGGCTTTCAACATGAACTGAGGTCAAGGTTCAGAGGTCAATGTTTCAAAACAGGAGCCATTTACTGCCTTCATACTGACATTTGTTATTTCATGGACACAGCCCCGTCCCAGGCATAGTTTCAGTGAAGCCTTTGGAGGCCCAACCTCACCCTTCACAGGCAATCAACAATTTGTTTATTACAGTACTGCACATAATATGTATGTACCACACCAAAAGTAAAATAGGGACTATTTAAGTGTTTTTGCATGAGGCTTGAACTAGTGAGCATCTGCAGTAGTGTAAAAAGTCAGACAATTATGTGTCCAAATGGTATTTTCATAGGAAGTACTCACAACAGACAATGCCATTAAGATTGTGTTTATTACAGCAGTGCAGATA
This sequence comes from Aspiorhynchus laticeps, assembly GCA_023376895.1. Lineage (NCBI taxonomy): Eukaryota > Metazoa > Chordata > Actinopteri > Cypriniformes > Cyprinidae > Aspiorhynchus > Aspiorhynchus laticeps. The sequence goes on from CM041816.1 coordinate 4,460,699, forward strand.
TGCATCAAGACAAAGGAAGACATTTCTCCATACAGTTTTACAGGATGTCAGTGAAAGTGGATTTGATTTATGTCTATATTGATATATACTTAGATGATGTGATATGGACGCATGCTGAAGCTCCTCTGCGTGAGCGCGATCTCGCTTCTGAATTACGAATAGCAAAAATGTATAATAGACAAATGTTTGAATATTATTGCACATAAAAACAGCTGGCAACTCTGGTGGGAGAAAATTAGCTAATTAATGTATATTTAGCAACAATAAATCATGTATGTGTGTTTTCTTAATTTCTCCAGTACCGACAGCAGAACCGATAACGTCAGAGCTTATCGATACTCCGGTCTTTCATAATTTAGCCCCGAGACCGATTGAGACAGATGGTTAGAATACAACAGGTGAGTTTTATTGCAATCGGTGAAGTCAGCGGGTAGCTGATGGAGTTGAGTAACAAGTTCAATGAATAAGCACAGTAGTATGATGAGGGTGATAAGGTAATTTCCTTTGCTTTCACAGGAACTTGTGGATGGGGGAAACGCAGCACACACCTCACAATCCTGGACTGGGTAGACACACTCGAGGAGATCATTAGAAACACAGACGATGGAGTAGAGTTGGGAGGAACACACTGGGGATGAGACAGGAGGTAAGTAGGAGATCAGGGTTAGAACACAGGTAAGTAGCTGTAGTAGCATTAGTCCACTTCGAAGGAAACGAGATCGGACAATGTGCTGTGTGAGGTGTGTGCTTTTGTATGCAGGCTGATGAGGGTGCTGATGACGTGCAGGTGAGTGCAATTAATACTCAGGTGAAGGAGTGCGTTGTGATTGGGAGGTGAAAGAGCCTGGCTGATCCGTGACAGTACCCGCTCCTCCACGGCTCGCTCCTGAGGGCCGAGGACCCCGACGTCGTGGTGGTCTACCTCTTCCTCGGGGGGCAGGTCGGTCAGGACGGGCTGAATGGAACTCCTCCAGAAGTGTTGGGTCCAGGATGTCGTTTCTGGGAACCCAAGACCGTTCTTCCGGGCCATATCCTTCCCGATCCACTAAGTATTATAGCTGACCACCACGGCGCCGGGAGTCCAAGATCTCCTTGACCTTGTAGATGGTGCCGTCCTCCAGAATCGAAGGAAGAGGGGGTTCCTCAGTCGGGCCAGGCTCTGTTGAGGGAGAAACAGGAGAGTGGTAAGGCTTGAGTAATGACACATGGAAGGAAGGATGAATTCTGTACTGAGGAGGGAGTTGCAACAGGTAGGTGACCGGGTTGATCTGTCTAGTGATGGTGAAGGGGCCAACGTATCTGGGACTTAACTTCTTGCAGGGCAGGCGCATTCGGATGTCCCTTGTTGACAGCCAGACCTTCTGTCCAGGTTGGTAAGTGGGAGTTTCGGATCTTCAAAGGTTTGCTGTCATCTTACGCCTGCGCACTGCCCGCTGTAGTTGATGGTGAGTGGCGTCCCAGACTCTCTCGCTCTCTCGGAACCAGTAGTCGATGGATGGGACATCAGATGGTTCTCCGGACCAGGGGAATAGAGGAGGCTGGTAACCGAGTACGCACTGGAAGGGAGTGAGTCCAGTGGAGGGCTGACGAAGAGAGTTCTGTGCGTACTCGGCCCAGCCTAGGAACTGGTTCCAAGAGTTCTGGTGGCCATGGCAGAAGGTTCGGAGGAAGCGCCCAACTTCCTGGATCTTCCTCTCCGTCTGCCCGTTTGACTGGGGATGGTAACCCGATGATAGGCTCACGGTCACACTTAGGAGATTGAAAAAGGCCTTCCATACCTTGGAAATGAATTGTGGTCCTCGATCAGAGACAATGTCTTCAGGGATCCCATAATAACGGAAGATATATGATTAAACATAAGCATAGCCGTTTCCATGGCTGTGGGCAGACCCTTGAGGGGTAACAGACAACAGGACTTGGAGAATCGATCAATAACAATGAGGACACAGGTATTACCATCAGAGGCCGGTAGGTCAGTGATGAAATCTACTCCTAGGTGTGACCAGGGTCGGTTGGGGATGGGCAGCGGGAGGAGTTTGCCTGATGGTAAACGGCGTGGGGTTTTAGAGATGGCACAGTCTGAGCAGCCTAGCACGAACCTTCTCACATACCTGGCCATATTGTGCCACCAGAAGCGATCCGTCAGCAACGAGAGAGTGCTGTTGGCCCCGGGGTGGCCAGTGCCCAGAGATGTGTGCACAGAGTGAATGAGTGGAGTGCGTCGTGCTCTGGTGATGTATTGCAAACCAGGCGGGCAGCCCGGCGGATTAGGTGTGGAGACATTGGAGGGGGTGTCTGACTCGGGATTCCACTGGATGGGGCTGACGATAATTTCCTTTGGAATGATGGTTTCTGGTTCCTCACAGACCTCTTTTGGGGAATGGAGACGGGAGAGAGCATCCGCTCTCACATTCTTGGGACCTGGACGATAGGAGATCGTAAAATTGAAGCTTGGATGGGTAAGTGTGTTCACACTTTTGACTGGTATTGTATAAAAATATGCTGTGATGCTCCACATATTATTCCCTAATTAGACATTACTGACTACTAGTAGTAGTAGTAGTAGTAGTAGTAGTAGCCCTTTATTGTCACTAGTCACTAGTACCAGCGAAATTAGCCATCAACCTGTCCATACACAACATACATATATGACAATGGGGTGGACAGGACAGGAAGACAGGGAATTTAAGAAAAATACAGCAAACAAGAGGAATGTAAGGAGAAAAAAATAACCCCCAGACTATGCTCCTTGGGGAGTACAGTGTGAGAACAGGAAAAACACCTCTGCAACAAAAGCACATAATACACCATAGACACACGACTTTGCAACAGGGGAAGTAATCCAGCTCTGGCAATCAGCCATCCAGTCCTGCAGCCAGATTAGCGCTGGTCCAGACCCGCTTGTCAGGCTGGCGGTTCAAAGCGACAGAGGCGAGGGATCGGGGGTGGGGAGGTTTTTTTTGTCGGGGGTTTTTGTGTGTATGTGTGTGTATGTGTAATCAGCAGCTGTCTTTAGAATTGGGGATGGAACGCAAGAGCGTCACACTGCAGTGCTCTTTCCAGGGTTGATTTTCCAGCAGCGGCCTTGGCCGAGGCCAGTGCTGGTTCGGGGGAGCCGAAAAGATAAGATTGTTTAGTCTTGGGGCGAGTAACCGCATTCCAATTCCACGGCTACTCTCTTTGTCCATTCTGGTCTCCGATACCGTAAATTTTCCTTTGCAAAGCAGTGAGCTTCTCCATGATAGAATCCATATTGCGGTTAATAGTCTCAGTCTCAATGCTGACTGCTCTTCCCACTGCTTCAATCATGACGGGCAGCCTTGTGAGGCTTTGGACAGCTGTTCCCGTTTTCTGAATTCTTTGATAACCCAGGGCAAAGCCTAAACCGATCAGCAAAAGACCTGTTATCATGGTTCCGAATAGTTAGATATCTTCAGCTTCTCGTCGAGAAGATGGTGTCAATTGCGTTGAGAGACTAGTTGATCAAATCCATATTTTTTTCAGTTTGAAGAGCAATGCAGAGAGAGTCTCTCAATAGATGAGACGTGACAATACAAGAGAGCAAGCAGGGAAAATAAGGGAGAGGGCGGGGAGGAAAAAAATGCGACCGCCTCCTTTGAGTGCCAAAGAAGAATCTTTTTTTGGCCTTCTGGCCCTGGGGTCTTGTGGCTTCTGATGAGCGTGTGGCATCGCCGCCGATAGCTTCTGGAGAGCTGGTGGTATCGCCGCCGATAACTTCTGGAGGGCTGGTGGCATCGCCGCCGATAGCTTCTGGAGGGCTGGTGGCATCGCCGCCGATAGCTTCTGGAGGGCAGGTGGCATCGCCGCCGATAGCTTCTGGAGGGCAGGTGGTATCGCTGCCGATAGCTTCTGGAGGGCTGGTGGCATCGCTGCCGATAGCTTCTGGCGGGTCAGCAGTTTCTGTGGTACTTGTGGCCTTCTTCTGTCTTTGAAAATTAACTTGCAGAGAAGACAAACAACAAAGACAAGAAAAATTAAACAGTTTGCCTATGACTAATAATTATTGAAACCACAAGGAAGAGGACCTGAATGTGAGTGATTATAAGAGGCTAGTATTTAATAGAATTGATTTCTATATTACAAGTATTATGATTGAAAAGCGCCATTAATTATCTACAGTCTATGTCAACTAATCTAGTCATCTACTTCGCAGTCAAGGTAATGCTGTCTCTTAAAGTCTGATCAGAGCATTCTAAATTTTCATGATAATGATGGAGGGATAATGCTACAGAAGCTGCTGTTTTAACTGGTTGTATTAAGAGGGGTCTCCCACCCCACATATAAATTTATTCTCCTGCTCCTAAGACTTCTATTAGTACCAAATTTATCCTATGGTGTTAAAGCAGAGGTCTCAACAGGATCACTAATCATGCAGAGTTTTTATTAAATCTTAATATTACCTTCTCTGTTTCTCCCTCAAGACAGCTTTGGTGTTTGTGGAGAAGGCTCAAATTTTTACCAAAAAAGTGCATTTAAGTAATTTACCTAAGCATTTACCTAAGTGCATTTAACTAACTAGAAGAAGACTGTTCAAAGCTGGAGAGGGAAATGTCATAGATCTTTTTTGTCATCTATGGTAATAGTTTACAATAGTGTGCCTCATCTCATTTCTGTCTCAAACTGATTTTCTAAAGAAAATGGATCTGTGATTAAATTGATACATAAATGAAACAATAAAAAGACTACATCTATGTCTCTTGAGCTATCAAAGATCTATTTCCTGTTTCCACAGGAAGACCAATTTATACCAAAACTCTGATTGGCTGAGAAAACAGGCGACTGTCCTTCCATTTTCTATTAGAAAGAATACAAAAGTTTCTGTTCGATCCAGACTCAAGAGTATGGCAGTGCTATGAGCCAGAAAGTGGAGTGTATGTCATTAGTAGACTGAATAGGGCACAAACTGTATGCTGCCCCTATCAAGAATAGGTAGGTAATATTTACTTTAACTTTAATCAGGGGCAGTTCAAAGACCTAAAACATGTCTTCTACCATCAATTGTAATTAATGTCACAAAACAGTCTGCCAAAATAATTTGTATCTATTTTAATGACTTCACGCAATAGTATTCTTTAGCAATAGAGCCATCAAATGCTGCTTTATCCTATTGTGGCTAAATGTAATGCTCACCCTTTGCATTGATATAAAAAGTAAAGAGAATGATACTTATAGGTTCATGCTCCTTTGGAGTTATCAGTGTTTCCAGATTACAGAGCATCATATTAGTACAAAAACAAAAAAACAAAACTTACTCTTTAGCACTGCTTCATACATCGTTTTAACCCTCTGGAGCAAATCGTGATCCAAAGCGTAACCCCCTCCCAGGATGACATCGGCCACCAAGCTTCCCTTGAATTTCTTCCCCAAAAGAAGTATGGGGAAGAACTCAAGGGCAGCAAGTTTGTCAAGCTGAAATAAAAACATTATTAAATTAAAAAACATGCACAGAATACAATAACTTTATTTAAATATTAAATTCATGATAGCTGTTTAATGGTCATATTTATAAAATAAAATAAAAAATAAAATACAAATTACACTCTTAAAAGGTGCCACTAATATCAAGGAGTTCATTACTACTGGTTTATAACTAAACATTCTAAAAAATGCTATCATCGTGATATATATTTTTTTTTTCTGTTTCACCAGCCATGTTTTCATCAATGTGCCGGGGTCCCGTCTCCACAGGGTTGGGTTGTTTATGAATGTAGCCCAAAGCGGGTGGTAAACGGGGCAGGTTAGGGACAGCCTCAGAGGGGGAGAATCCCTTCGTGGGATCTTAATTTATTCCCTCCAACACAGTTGATGGAAACACACCTGATTCGCATGTTCTTTTTTCTATTTTTTTGCAACATTTCAAAAGTTTGTGTGACAATTGCATGGAAACATGGCTATTGACTGTTTAACTTTACTGCGCTAACTGACTCGACTTCATGAATCCCTATTAGCATCCTTAGCCCTGACCTAAACTTACCAACACATGGCTGCTATTAAGAACTGTTGACCTGTTGTGTTTTTTTTGTGATCGACTTCTTCCATTCAGCTTTCTTATTTTCAAAGTTGCTTCTCCTTGCTGCTACTTTGGCTTTATATGGCTGCAGTTGTTTGCAGAGTGGGCAAGTTTTGAACGCAACACTTATTAGGGTGTTGCACCCAGTGCACAATTTTTGAGTGTTTCCTGGCATCTCTAAACAGAAGTAAAAAATGACATTAAAACCTTAATACAACTTGTTTTTGTAACGTGAGATCCAGTAACAAGAGGTACAATTGCAACCTTATAAGCTCCACTCATTCTGTGGCAGGTACAGCTGCTACATGAAATGCATGTACAATACATAAATAAATAATAAATTATAAAAGTAATACGCAATCATATGCAATCATGGCTCTGGCACAAGTTGGTGCTACATGAAAAGACTATCCTGCTGCTCTTTGATAGGCTACTGTTATTTCGGCCTAGTGCATCATCACATAATATGTAATGTGTGTTGACAAACAACATAAAAACAGACGTCACATAGGGCTAAGTGCATAACATTTTAATGCTACAGCAGCGGAGACGATGAGCGTGCATGAGTTTATTTATTTATTTATTTATTTTCACCTAAAGCCTACACCGGACTCGATTTGTCCGTATTCAAGCATTTCAGTGGGGTTATACAGATCGCCATTTACAGCACATTGAGAATTCACCAACAACTGACAGATTTGACCTAAATATGATTTTCAGTTAAAAACATTAATCCTAAAATTGGACATTAGTAACTTACTTTTCGCGGCATCAGTCTCGCGGGCGCTCACAGGATCCCCGGTTCGGTTCTTATCAGACTCGTGAATTCAGTTCACTGGAGACTCGCTCTGAATGGATCATTTGAATCATTGAATGGTTCATTCCAATTCGCAAATGAATCATTTGGTGCGATTTGAGAACAGGTTTACCCGGTTCATTGAAAATAATCTGTTTGTTCATGAATTGGACACTGCATTTGCATCTCGGGGCACTTCATGACTTCTTTACAGCGGAGTAAAAAGTAACAAAAAAAAAATTGTTACTGTCCACCACTGTTAATTATGCACTGAATAATACTATTCTTTTTTTTCCGCACAAAGGTCACCGACAGCTTTATTTATTTATCGATCCGGATAAGTCACCTAGCTACAAAACGTACTGCAGAGTACGTTTCGTTAATTGACGGTAGGTAGCTAAATCACCCAGGAATTAGCTTAAGTTATCTGGCCTACTGGCGTCTTGAACACTCACGTGATTCTAACGTTAAATTTACCATTAGAGCAAACATATTTCAGTAAAACAACACGTATCTCTTAACATTTTTAGGATAACTGGATATACTGTACATACCTCTGACTGTCAATCGTATCGTATGTCGATCGTATAGATGTCACATACAGTTCTTCGCTTTAGCGTCCCCAGTGGACTTTTGTGTCTCAAAACTGTAGCAATATGTACCTGATGGCACGTATTTTGTGGCACTGCAAAAAGTGTACAGAGGTACGAATTTCCTATGAGACCAGGTTGCAACCCCTAAAACTGAGTTTGGGAATGGATATCTTTTACTGGCACACTAAAGCAAAGAAATGTTTTTGTAAAACATCTTTGTGCCTTTGACTTTAGCACAGTCCTTGATAGACAGATTTTCACTATTACTGAGGAACTGTTTGGTCTTCAAGGCGCCCTGTATAATTAGGCGTATTCACATTACCACATTCAGTTATTTCTTGAGAAGCACACGGTTCTCTAGAACGTCTTTGTGTGGTGTAGTTTAAAAATAAGTTAATTAGAAGGAGGTGTCCACACACTCTTAGCCATGTAGTTGATATGTGTTTCTATAGTCCACTTCATTATTTCCAGCAGCACCAGCAAGAACTCACTTTATATACTAAAAATATTCATTAAAGGTGACATCATGATGCATTTTTTGAAATTCTGTATATTCTACACTTTTTTATTCTACTTATTGTATTTCTGATTTTGAGGTGAAATCTAACAGGAGTCATTTACATATGGAAATTATAAATTTAAAGTAGGAAAAGAGGCTGTTTACGTCTAAGCATCAGAGAGGGTGGAAAGACTAACATTGTCAATTTAGAGAAAAACAGATGATAAAAACCAAATGATGCTTAACTGACCTGTTTGCTTAGTCATTGAACACTCTATTGTGGAGGTCTTGCACCATTAATTATTTACAAGCCCTGTTCTTAAATTAGCCGTTAGATCCGCTTACACGACACATTTGTAAGAAATCACACAGTGCCTAATGGGTGGAATTGAACGCCTTCAGTTTTCAAAACCCTTTTCTTGTGTTTGGACACGTCAAGCTCATTATTGGAGCTCCAGAAAATATGTTCCTTACATAATAATGTGCAGTAACTGAACATATGATACATGAGTCAACACCTTTAAAACTCTTGAATGATGGGAGATTACGACTGTGGATTTGGATCAGGGCGGCAGGGCCAATCCTGAATTTGCTGAGCACGACTAAATCAGATCCATATATAACACGAGCGTTTCTATCTCTATAAAAGGCTCATACATATGTTTACATTTATACAGTGTCACATCTTTCATTAAACAATGTTTGAATGACTCTTATTTTTGTGCATGTGTAGTTTTACATACATGATTAATGTCAGTCCACTAGGCAATACATGCTATCATGCTGGTTTTGTTTTAGCAACAGGATTGTATCCTGCTGTCTGTGTGTTTGTGTAGAAACTGCTGATTCTAATGGAATATCATTAACCGCTGACCTCACAGGGAGTGTAATGTGTGCAAGGAGTTCTTGGCCTTATGTACTGTGACGTGTTTATAACGTTCTTAAATGCTGTACAGGGTATTTGTGGATGGGACGTTTGACCCTCATGTTACCTGTGTTTTCGTAGACTCACACAGGTGTTCTCGGTAGTGATGCACGGGTCGTCTCATAACCCGCGGGTCGGGTTGGGGCGGGTGAAGAAATTGTCACTTTATTTGCAGGGCGGGTTGGGGCGGGTCATTAAAAAAAAATTCCATGTATGTTGCGTGCAATTCCCTATAGCCAATATTAAATATTTGGGAATATCTGTTTTCATATTTTACTAGGTTCTTTGATAAGGTTACAATACGAAGGCCTACGTAGCAACGTAACTTGCTTGTCCCCAAACCTTTGGCGTCACGTGACACGTCACGAAAGCTCCAAGCAGCTCTGTATCCCAGCCACAAGCGCATCAAGTGAGCGCACATTCAGCTCTGCTGGCCGGGTGCTGGAGTCTAGGTGTAATAGATTAAACCCCGGTACAGTGGATGCCATTCTTTTTCTGCACAGCGAACGTAAAAACGCTAAATGAACTTTTCCGTGTGTTAAATAAAACAAAAGTTCAGTGGTTATGTAGCGTAGGATGTAAACTGTAGGCCTATACAAATCTGTAATAAAAAATAGTTTAGCCTATTAGATGAATACAAACGCTGCTTTGTAAATGTTGAAAATGATTATCATTATCTTGTTATTAATATGACCTGATTTATGGTTCATATTCATAATGGGCGATGTTTCCAAGCACTTTCAGGCTGAAATAAAGGCTGTTTTCATTTACATTACAATACCTAGTATGTCTATTTAATGGTCGCGGGTGCGGGGCGGGGCGGGTTGTGAAAATAGATACAGTGGTGCGGTGCGGGCTGGGGCGGGTCCAAATAATTTCATAAAAGCGGGACCCGCGGGTTGGAAAAAAACCCGACCCGTGCATCACTAGTTCTCGGTATGAATGAGGAAGAACATGACAGCTTCATATATCTAGATGATGTCATGTTACAAACAAGTTGAACAGGAAGAGTGAGACGTGTGATCTGCTGTAGCACGTACTGACGCTCCTGTATCTTTAGTCTTTGCAGTGGCTGTATTATGTGTTTCAACCTTTTTTGGTCTCCATGTGTCTCTTACTGTTTATTTCCTCTCTTCTCATTTTCTATAGTTTAATCTATTTTGTTTCATCCCTTTTTTTTCTCTCACGTTTTGTCCCGTATCTCATTTCATTTTCTGGCTCATCATATCTCTTTTCAGCTAGTCTCATATCGTCTCGTCTCTGGTTTCATTTGGTCTCGTTTCATCTTGTCTTTCTTCACTTTTCAAATCATCTGTTTTCTCTTCTCTTCTTGTCTCTTTCATTCTAGTCTTGGCTCACATCTTCTTTGTCTTGTAGTCTCTGTCTCTTGTTCTCTGCTCAATCCTCATCTTGTCTTTTTTTGCCTCATGCTTTTCATCTCTTCTCGTTTCATTTTTTTCATCTCGTCTTGTGTCTTCTCTTCTTTTTTGTACACACAACATCACAACATAACATACACTCAAACAAACAAAACAAAACAACAGACACATACTCAATATTTTAAAAGTCTAGTCAAAAGGAATAGAGCGAGAGAAAAAGAAAAAAACAAAACAAGTCATTCCAGAAGATCCCGCATATTAAATATGCCTCTTGTATCAGGGCACAGGAAATAGATTTACGGTGCAAACATTCCAACACACGGCTCGTTCAACGACAGAATCTAAACCATTCACATTCAGTGATAAAATATCTAGAGTATGCATTGAATATTCACAAACCCAAAATTGTATTCAGTAAATGAAGAAAAGGGTTCGTTAAAGAATCCTGAAAAGAAATGTATCAAGAAGAGGATCACGTGACCCCTCGACGGTGATGCAGGCTTAGTTTTTCGCTCCGCTCACTTTGCCAAATATTTTGCGATCCTGTCAGTAAAATTTGAACCACTCTGCATTAGACCCATCATGAGTAATAAGGCAGACAAAGGAGATCGGATAAGAGAGATTGAGCAATCGCCAATGAAGAAAAAATTCAGAGATTCAGCCATCTCCAGTGAAGACCTGGACAGTGCTATTGCTAGCCGCATTGAACTAGCATTTAAAGAACACCAAAGCACTTTGAATTCGGTTGTGAAATCAGCGGTACGAGATGCGATGGACTCTGTGCTGATTCCAGCATTGCGCGAACTGCGTGAGGACATACAAGCGACCAATATGTCTGTTAAAGAGCTAAGAGAGAAGTTTGAAGCCATAGCTACAAAGACAAAGCAGACACGTGACTGCGTTGATTCTGTTGAGGCAGCGGCGCGTGCAGATAAGAGAACAGTTACAGATTTAAAGGATCAGCTGGAGCGACTCACCGAGAAGATGACAGATATGGAGGACCGGTCTAGGAGGAACAACGTTAAACTGGTGGGGCTCCCAGAAGGGATGGAAGGTCCAGATGCAGCTGGTTTCCTCCGAGCTAATCTTTCCAAGTGGATTCCTTCCTTGAGGGGCCGTGACATTGAGATTGATCGGGCGCATCGCGTGTATGACGGAGGGAGGGGCTCCGATCGGCTGCGCACTCTCATCTTCCGTGTACTGAGATGGCATGACAGATCAGATATCCTGAAAGGTGCTCGGCAGGCGTATCCGGTGAAGTGCGCACAGAACAATGTCACACTGCTGTTTTTTCCTGACTTTAGTCCGGCTACAGCGATCAGGAGAAAGGCATTTGGTCCGGTTTTGAAGAAGATGACAGCACTTGGTCTCCAGCCCTTCCTCATCTATCCAGCGGTGATTAAGCTACGGCACAAAGGGGAACAGAGAAGCTAAGATTCCCCTCAGAAAGCGGAGGATTTTATCAGTTCCATGTCTCAGCAGAAGTCCTATGCCGCCGCTCTGTTGGGGGGGGGACGGGGGAGAAGCGACCGCTGTTTCTCCAGTTCGACGGGAGGGGCGTGACGGCCGGGATGGACTTGGCCCTAGCTGCCCAGAAGGGGATGATAGCAGGATGAGCATGGATGCTTGCTAAACCTATTGTTTGCGTTTTCTTCTCTTATACTGGGATATTGTCCTTATTTATCCGGTACAACGATCTCTTTGCTGGTAAGACTGACACTCCATTTTTCTGTTTTGGAGGGGACTAATGGAGAGTAGGTTTAATTAATAAAAAAAAAAAAAAAAAAAATATATATATATATATATATTTTATTTTTTTGGCTGTGTGAGCCTTTCGGGAGACATGTCTTGCGTTGGAGTGAATCGGTCACGATCTATCACTGTTTTTTGTTGCTCAGTCAGACCTATGTTCTTGGTAATGTGCGGTCTGAGTTGTTCTTTGTTTATGGTTGTCGGTTGTTCACATTTTTATGTTGTTTTTGTTTTTTACATCAGACATTTATACTTTTATCTATTTTACATTATTTCTACAGGGATTTTTCATATAGGAGGTTTGGTATCTAAAATGCACATCAGTGTTTACGTGTTATTAACGGAATGGAAGTGCTTCTGTTTTTTGTTTTTTGCATTTATTGTGTACAATCTTGGGATTATGAATATTCAATGCATACTTTAAATATTTTATCACTGAATGTGAATGGTTTAAATTCTGCTTTTAAAAGAACCCGTGTATTAGAATATTTACACCGTAAATCTATTTCCTGTGCCTTAATACAAGAGACACATTTAAAACAATCTGACGTGGCACGTTTCCAGAATAAGTATTACAAATTAATAGCTTTTTCCTGCGCTCAAAATAAAACTAAGGGGGTGCTTATCCTTGTTAACAGGAAGTTAAATTTAACAATTGAACACCTTGGTAGTGATGAGAAGGGTAGATTTGTTTTTATCCGATGCAAAATATATAATAATAGGTTAGCATTGGTCTCTATTTATGGTCTGAACGAGACAGACAGTGCATTCCTTACACAGATTTCCAAAACTTTACTTGAGGAGATTGATTGCCCTCTAGTGGTGGGTGGTGATTTTAATGCTGTCATAAATCCTGCTTTAGATAAGTCTCAATCTGATACAACAGCCAATCCATCCTCTAAATTATTGAATAAATTTATCACTGAGCTCAACTTAATCGATTTATGGAGAATTCAGAATACTAAAGCTAAAGACTTCACTTTTTTTTCTAATAGACACAAGACTTTCTCTAGGATAGATTACATATTTCTCAGCCCATCTTTAATTTCATCTAATTCCTCTATATCTATATTACCCATTTTATTATCTGATCATTCTGCTATGTTGTGCAGTGTTCCTCTTTCCGATGTCAAAGCCAAGTCCCCTAGATGGCGCTTTAACATATCATTATTAAGTAATCAGACTTTTATTACCTCTCTAAAAGAATATATTAAGGACTTTCTTGAAATTAATATGCCCTCTGATGTGGATCCACAAATACTGTGGGAAACAACTAAGTGTGCTATACGAGGTTTCTGTATATCTTTCTCTTCTACTCTTGCCAAAGCGAGAACTCACCAGTTTACACAATTAGAAAATAAAATCCAATCATTACAAAACCCACAAAAACAACATTTTACTGAGCAACAGGCTACACAGCTGTCCTCTTTAAAAGAAGAATATGATTTACTTTCACACTCAAAGGCAGAATTTATTTTACATAGGACTAGACAAAAATATTATTTTGAATCAGAGAGACCTAGTCATTTATTGGCCCTTAGGTTGAAAGAATGCGAGTCTAAGGCATATATTAGCGCAATAAAATCATCGGATGATCAGGTCACCACGAACCCTGTGGCAATTAATGACATATTTAAAGGTTTTTACACAAATCTGTATAAAGCCGAAACAGATTTTGATGGGCCAATTTGTGAGCGGTATTTAGATAGATTGGAACTGCCTCGGATCTCACAGATGGATAAAGAATCTTTGGAGGCCCCATTAAGTTTGGAGGAACTTCACGTCTCTCTAAAGAGCCTTCAAAAGGGCAAATCGCCGGGTCTAGATGGTCTCCCCCCTGAATTATATTTAGAAATTTGGGATTTGGTAGGGATACTTATGCTTAACTCATTTAATTTTGCAATTGAACATGGGGCATTTCATAGAGATCAAAAAACATCACTGATTTCATTACTTCTTAAAAAAGGGAAAGATCCATTAGATTGTTCCAGCTACAGACCGATTTCACTTATCTCATGTGATCTAAAAATCTATGCTAAAGTGTTTGCTTCTCGTTTGGAGAAGGTAATTCACAGTCTGATCAAGGAGGACCAAACTGGTTTCATCAAGGGGCGCAATGCATCTGACAATATGCGTCGACTCCTTCATATTCCTGACTTTGCGGACTCCCACCCAACACCTTGTGCGGTCTTTTCACTTGATGCAGAAAAAGCCTTTGACAGGCTAGAGTGGAATTATATGTGGGCGGTTCTGCAATGTTTCGGCTTCCGTGAACACTTCGTTTCTATGATTAAGACATTATACCACTCACCTGCAGCATCAGTCATAACTGGTAATATTATTTCCCCCTCATTCCCTTTACAGCGGGGAACGAGGCAGGGGTGTCCACTTTCCCTCTTATTGTTTTGTCTATCTCTCGAACCCTTAGCACAAGCCATCAGGAAATCTGAAGTATCGATTAAGATTCATGACCATAATCATTGTATTTCATTATACGCTGATGATATTATTCTATATTTAGACCACTTTGATGTTTCAGTCTCTAGTGTAATTAAGGAATTTGATCATTTTAGTAGCCTATCAGGATATAAAATAAATTGGAGCAAATCTGCTCTAATGCCAATTAACAATGTTAAGGTTATTTTTTCTATCCCCTCATTTATCCCTATTAAGAAATCTTTCATCTATTTGGGCATTACCATATATAAAAACATTAATAAGATTGCCAGAGACAATTTTAATAACATTTTAGTTAAGGTCAAAAATGACATTCAAAGATGGAAGAATCTTAAAGTCTCTCTCCAAGGAAGAATCTCCACTATTAAGATGAATTTGTTACCTCGATTAATTTTTTTTTTTCTCTATGCTACCACTTTCTCGCCCTCCAGGTTACTTTAAGGAGATCAACTCCATAATTTCTAAGTTTATCTGGAATGATAAATGTCCCAGAATTAAACTTACCACATTACAACATCCTAATAGCGCAGGAGGACTGGCTGTACCAAATTTTGAATTATATTATTGGTCGTTCCAGCTTAAGGCCCTTCATAATTGGGTTGATCCTCAATCTACAGTTTCATGGAGGGTGATTGAAGCTGACAAGGTTAAATCAAATAGACTTCAAGATATTTTATTTACTGGCACAGGAAAAAAAGGGGATAATTATAAATTTGGTCCGGTTGTGGCTAACTCTATTAAAATCTGGAAAACGGTTGAACGTTGGATAGGTGGACCCTTCAAATTCTGTAACAGTACACCTTTATGGCACAATTTTAACTTTGTATGTAGAAATCGTCCATTTGTCCAACCCTCTTGGTCCTCTTTAGGTGTGAACACGTGCGGTGATATGTATGATAACCAGGGCCTCTGTTCATTTCAGGCATTGAGAGCCAAATTTTGTCTACCAGCATCTGCATATTTTGTTTTTCTTCAATTACGTTCTGCTCTCAAAGCGTATGGTGTTCCTTGGTCTTCTTCCATTTCCTCTCATCCTATGCGGGACTGGATTGCACCATCTGCTGGTCGGCCATCTGTTTCCTTAATATATAATAAAATTATTGATTGTATTACAAAACCTCTTTCTATTAAAACTATTTGGAATAGGGAATTATCTGATCTTAATTTATCTGTCGACTGGGAGAGAGTGTGGTCTAATCTCAGTTTAACATCTAAAAATCTGGTTTATCGTCTTATTCACTTCAAAGTCATTCATAGAGCATACATAACTCCTTACAAAAGATTTAAAATGAAACTGCAGTCAAATTTGAACTGCCATATATGTAACACTACATCATCGGGCACTTTTCTGCATATGTTTTGGGAATGTCCTGTCGTCATCAGTCTATGGACATATGTAAACCTGGTTTTGTCATCATTACTGAGAATTGATTGGTCTGTTAACCCAAGTTTATGTCTTCTTAATGATGATTCTGGTCTCTGTATTAGTTCAATGCAAAAGAGAATGTTGTTTGCTGGTTTTACAGCTGCGAAGAAGACAATAATACAGAACTGGTTTACACCACACATGTGTAGAGAGGCATATTGGATCCGTAGCCTCCTGCAAATTGTCTCATGTGAATGTACAACGGCGTGAGTCGGTGGGGCCAGGCCTTCAACCATTGAGGCTTGGCAGTATTTTTTTACTGAATATACGTGATTATTTAAAGGAGTAACTTTTGTGTTCTTGTTGTCCTTCCCTCTCTCCCTCCCTTTTGATTGAACCTTGAGATGTTGAGTATATGTCTGCTGTTTTGTTTTGTTTTATTTTGGATATTATGTTGTGTTGTTTGTGGAAAAAAAATGAAAAAAAAAATTGTTGATAACAAAAAAAGTAAATGAAGAAAAGCAAAAGCACTCCTATTCTGCAAATTACATGCAACTGCCGGTGTGCATTCTAGGTACCAAACCACCTAGATGAAAAATAAGGTAAAGTAAAGAAAAGTACAAATGTCTGTTATAAAAAATAAAATAACACAGCGACTGGAACAAGGACAACTATAAACAATAAACAGCTCAGGCCGTTAGTTGCGCCGGGCAAATGGGAATAACATCACAGGAGGAGAGAGGAAAGAGAGAAAAAAATAGATTCAACAGGTATCCACGCCACCCTGCCACCATCTTCTCCCGGGCTGCAGGGATCGCCTCCATCCCGGCCATCACGCCCCTCCCGCCGGGCCGAAGAGATGGTGGCCGCCGTTCTTTGTCTTGTCTCTTCTAATCAAGTCTCTTATTTTCTTTTGTCCAATCTTGTCTCTTATCTTGTCTCTTATGGTTGCATCTTGTCTCTCTTCTCTTTTCAAATCATCTGATTTCTCTTGTTGTCTCGTCCATTCTGGTCTTGTCTCACGTCTTGTTTGTCTTGTAGTCTCTTCTTGACATTTCTTGTTCTCTTTGTTTCTCATCTTGTCTCTTTTCAGCATCTTTTGAACATTTCATTTCAGCAAGCCTCATCATATTTCTCATCTCTTCTCATTTTTATTTTTATCATCTCGTCTTGTGTCTTGTCTTCCTCAAGTCTCTTATTTTCATGTCTTTTGTCTCTTCTCTTCTCTTCTCTTCTCTTCTCTTCTCTTCTCTTCTCTTCTCTTCTCTTCTCTTCTCTTCTAGCCTTGTCTCTTCTATTCTCATGTAGTCTCTTTTAACATTTCTTGTTCTTTTCTCATCTCTCGTCTCTCATCTTATCTATTCTCATGTGGTCTCTTTTGCCTCATCATGTCTTATTTTCTTGTCATTTGTCCCTTGTCTTCACTTGTCTTGCCTCTTCTCCGCTCTCGTCTCATTGTGTCCCTTGTCTCTCCTCATCTCGTCTTATTCTCTTCTCATCTCATTTTCTCTCTCATCTAGTCTTGTCTCTCATCTGTTCTTTTCTCATACTGTTTGTCACTGTTTGTCCCGTCACATCTCTCATCTCTCCTCATCTAGTCTCCTCTCGGCTCGGCTGGAGGGTTGTCTGTGCTCATTGTGAGTGTTTACTCTGGCTGTTTCTCGTGCTCATTGTGAGTGTGCACTATGACTGTCTCCTGAGTGTTGGTTGGTAAAATGATCTCATTCATAATTGATGAGTCTGTGGAGCTGCTGTTTGTGTGTTTCCTAGAAAGCAGTAATTCCTCTCTGGGTGTAGTAATATGCCCGTGCCATCAGGGAAGAAAAAAATAATTGATGGAATAACCTGGTCATTCAGTATATTCAGGTAGTCAGCTGACCTCATTCTTTGTGCACATAACATAATCATCCATGCAGTAATTATCCAATGGGAGGATCTTACCTATTTGCTTAGTTAAATCCAGGTGGTGACTTTTTTTTTGAAAGGGCAGTACATAAAGGCATAGTTCACACGAAAATGAAAAGTTTGTCATTATTTACTCATGACGGTAGCCACTGACTTCCATAGAATGGAAAAAAAGTACCATGGAAGTCAATGGATACCATCAATTGTTTGGTTGCCCACATTCTTCAAAATAACTTGTTTTTGTGTTCAGCTCAAGTCAGGTTTGAAATAACTTGAGGGTAAGTAGATGATGACAATTTTCACCTTTGTGTGAACTGTTTTCACCTTGGGGGACATTTCCAATGCATTGATCTACGTCATAAGGTTTAAGTCATAATGTCAAGTTATGTGGATTATTTAATTTAAAAGAAACAAAATTACCTGCTACTACCCACCATTGTGGTTTTTATTATCATTTTGTGATGTAGTCTGTTCAATGTGTAAAATACTTTCTCCTACCAGTTAAATGAGTAGAGACAAATTAATGCAAGTCCATTTGATATTGGATGCTAAACATATGACAGTTTGTTTTAAAAGTATTAACAGCTCATCTGTGGCTCAGTCACTGAATGTCTAAAAGGTTTAAGTGCTGTATTTTTGTAGTATGTAATATTCCTGGTGGAAGCTGTTAAATGAACTCTCCAGTGTTTGACATACAGTATGTTGGTGCCCATGTATGTACAGTAGGAATGATTGTGACTCTGATGCCCCCTGCTGACCAAATACAAGCTGTCTGTTAAAGGTTAGGATGATCAGTGGGGCTGTTAGACAAATAAATAATCAGATAATGGTACAAACAAGATGCACATAATTCAATTAATCATTTGACTAAACAGCTTTCTATTTTATGTATTTAAAATATTTTCAAAATTCTAAATGTAAATATTGTCTGGATGTGCATGTTGCAGGCCTTGATTTAAAAGTTTGAAAAATTCATTCATATTCCGCTTTCATTTTCAGTCTTAATGTGTTAGTAGATGTGAGCAGTAGTTGATGTATGTGTTGTTGTTGGTATTTCAGTACAGCGGAGGGCTTTGCTGACTCCGATGACTCAGGCTGGGAAACCTTCATGCAGGCGCTTGGCTACTTCCTGAAGATGTTCTTTGGGTTGGTGGCTTTCAGTGTTGCCAGATCGGGTTGACGATTTCCAGCCCAAAAGCTCACCAAAACCCGCCCACTTCAACAAAGACCAGCCCAAATTTTTAACTGCCAAAATGATGAGAGAATTTTATTGCCATGTCAATCAAGGTTGATAAGGACCATTTTTATCTCCTTAAAATAAAATAATGATGACAAAATAAAATAAAGATAAATCAATTTCACAGGAACATGGAGGGCAAATGCATTAAATGCGGCAATCAAGAAATTAACTGATGACTTTAACCCTGAAAAAATGCATCATTTTCAATGTCTACAGTAAGAATAAGCTAATTTTTGTGCAAAAAGTGCACAATAACGTGATCAGAAAGCAATGTAAATTAGCTGGCATTTACTCTCGTTCATGCACACACCCCCGACAGCCAAAAAATATTCATTGATACATACTGTATGATAATCTGACAGCAAAAATAAAATAATAATAATAACAATTAGCAACAATAATGCGCTTACCTTTGTCTTATGCTTTATATTCAGACAGAAGCACGTATTTCACGAAGTACACATTTTAGAACATAATGCAGAACTTTGCACAGTCAAAACTGTTCAAGTTCAGCAGCTGCATGTCAATGCCAAGTATACCCAAGTAGAGTCTGGATGGTTTAAAAGATGTTCTGATGCAGAACAGCATCGCCATATTCAGTTTTGATTTTTAATAAATCATTCAACTGTTCTCTCATTTCAGTTACAGTTATATTTAGAAATCTTCTTTTCATCTCTCATCACGTATAATCCACGTTGTGAGATTTGAGTCACTAGACTCTTTCTCGTGTAACTTATATTTAGGCCACTTTGTCATCGCAATCACTTAAAATGAATGAATTAATGAATATACAGCTGCACATTTAAATCTTGCCCTTTATAGCGCCAAAACCCCGTCACTCACGAGTAGGCCTATCACATCTCACCAACATAAAAGATGGTAAATTCACTGACAGGTCTCGGTTAAACTGAACCAATAAGGGTTGCGTTAAGGAAAAATGAGTTGATGACTGCACTACACATTATTTTACTGTGATACTTTGAGCTCGAACATATTAAAATAACATGACTAAAGATAAATGCGAAGAAAAAAAGCAGCTGATTGGGCGGCTTTTAATTTTTTAAAAGCAGCTCAAATTTTGTCTACCCGCCCAATGCGTTATTCTCCGGTAAATGTAGGATGTGTATATATATATATATATATATATATATATATATATTAGGGGTGTAACGATACGCGTATTCGTATTGAACCGTTCGGTATGAGGCTTTTGGTTTGGTACGCATTACAAACTGAACGATTCCTTGGACTAATCCTATTACGTTTGGAAAATAAAAGCTTAAAGTGTGTGAAATATTAGTGCCACTGCGCTCAACAACGCAGCCCAAACGACGTAACAGGCATCGTGCTGTCTGCCCCGTGATAACCTCTCCTTGTGCGTCGAAAGACGATGATCTTGTATCGAATATAGCCAGAGATATTGTCAAAAACATCAATTATTGGTAATCTTAAGAGGATTTGGCATTTCCAATTAATGTAGGCCTATTACATTCTTATTTTTTATTAGACCTATTATTACTATGAAGTTACTTTTATAATTAAATTAAAAATACAATTAATTTGACCCGCAATAATTACCACATAGGCTAACTGACACGCTGCAAGGATAAGATTAGACTATATTTACCCCTCAATTAAAATGTTTTTTTTTTTTTTTTAAATGTTGAAGTAGATTGTTCACCGGCATAAATATTATGTTATGTTCACCGGCATGAATGTTATGTTCACCGGCATAAATATTGCGCAAAGTTTGTGCAAACGCGTGCTTGTGTGATATCCATTGGCTTACCTTCATGGTTTAAAACAGAAATATTTCCAACATTGAGACGTAACCAATTGCACCGCCCCCCGTATCGAAAACGTACCGAACCGTGACACCACTGTATCGCATCGAACCAAACCGTAAATTTTGTGAACCGTTACACCCCTAATATATATACATACATACATACATATACTGTATATAGGTTCAAGGTTCTTGTTCATTTGTCACATACACAATCATACAGGGTATAATCAGTAGTGAAATGTAGGTCAGGACAGGTCCGCTCAATGGACAGTGCAAAAAAATAAAAATAAAAGATGATACATAACACAGGAGCATATATTTAAATATAGGTAGGAATAAGATAAAAAAATAAGTAAAAACAATAAAATAAGGAGTAAAATGTCCAATGAACTAAAATGTGCAATATAGTCTACTGTGGATTTAATAAATATTAATATAAACAGGGATGTGCAAGAGGAATGTGCAAACAGGTTGTACCGGGTATGTACACATAGCAGCAATGCGGATGATGGAGAATGATGGGTGTTACAGTTAATTATATTGAGTCCAGTAGATGTTATGAGACTGAATTTAGGAGACTGATGGCCTGAGGGTAGAAGCTCCTCCTCAGTCTCTCAGTTTTTGCCATCACGCTTCTGAAGCGCTTGCCAGATGGCAGTGTGATGAAAAGACGGTTACCGGGGTGATTTTGAGTCCTTGATTATTTTTGCAGCTCTGCTTCTGCAGCGTTTCAGGTAGATGTCCTGCAGAGAGGGGAGGGCAGACCCTGAGATGCGCTCAGCTAAGCGCACGACTCTCTGCAGAGCTTTGCACTCCTGAATTGTGGCGTTACTGTACCAAACTGAGATGCACTGAGTCAATACACTTTCTATGGCCCCTGAATAGAAAGTTTTCTGTAGAAAGATTGCTGGTGAGACTCTGAATTTCCTCAGCTGTCGCAGATGGTACAGTCTATGCCTGGCTTTCTTGACCTGTGTTTGAATGTGTGCAGTCCAAGTCAGATCCTCGGAGATGTTTACGCCGAGGTACTTGAAGCTGCTCACCCTCTCCACAGGGGTCCCGCTGATCATGAGAGGAGTGTAAGGCCGCTGCTGTCTCTTCCTGAAGTCTACAATCAGCTCTTTAGTTTTGCTCACGTTCAGAGAGAGACAGTTGTCCTGGCACCATGATGTTAGTCTCTCTACCTCACCCAAGTATGCGGTCTCATCATTGTTGGAAATGAGGCCCAGAACCACAGTATCATCAGCAAATTTAACAATAGAAGTGGAGCTGTGAGAGGACACACAGTCGTGTGTGTAGAGAGAGTAGAGCAGGGGGCTCAGGACACAGCCCTGCGGGGCTCCTACGTTCAGGGTGATGGAGTTTGAGGTGAACTGGCCCATTTTCACCACTTGTGGTTTGCCGGTGAGGAAGTCTTGGATCCAGTCACAGTAGGCCGAGGTCTGAGAGTTTGACAGCTAGCTTGGTGGGGACTATAGTATTGAAAGCTGAGCTATAGTCAATGAATAGCAGTCTGACATAGTTGCCATTTTTGCTGTCAATATGTGTGAGGGAGGAGTGCAGTACCTGAGAGATGGCATCATCAGTAGACCTATTTGACCTTTGTTTATATTCCGGTGTGAGGAAAATGGCCGCGTGGTCCGATTTACCAAAAGCCGGCAGGGAACGAGCTTTATAGGCATTCTTAAACTGAGTGTAGCAATGATCCAGTGTATTCGGTCCTCTAGTTGGACAGGATACATGCTGATGGAAGTTCGGCATGACCTTCCTGAGGTTGGCTTTGTTAAAGTCCCCTGCGATGATAGAGTCAGCGTCAGGGTGTTTGTTGATGTAGCCGCTTAGCTCCTCGTGGAGTTTGGACAAAGCCAAGCTCATGTCTGCCTGAGGTGGAATGTAAACGGCAGTAGCGATGACCGCGGAGAACTCGCGGGGTAAATAGAATGGGCGGCAAATAATGGAGAGATGTTCCAGATGAGGCGAGCAGGAACGCGACAGAATGGAGATATTCCTGGGGTCGCACCATTTCTTGTTAATCGTGAAACACACTCCACCACCCTTGATTTTTCTGGCCTCGGCTGTTCTGTCCATCCGTAAAACAGAAAAGTTATCAGACGGTGTTACAGCGGTGTCCGGGACCGAGGGAGTGAGCCATGTTTCAGACAAACAAAGGATGTTACAGTCCCTAATGTCCTGGCTCTAAGATCGTCCATCTTATTTTCCAAGGATTGGACATTTGCGAGCAAAATACTCGGGAGAGGGGGGCTGTGAGCATTGTTTCTCAGTCTGTCACGAATTCCAGCGCATCGCCCACAGTGTTTCTTTCGCCTCCTGGGATTATTCGGGTGGCCTTTGTTAACCTCGGCATTCCGAAGAATCTCCAATGGCCACGCTGGATCTGTGGATAAAGTGTCCAGAAGCAAGTTAGTGCAGCGGTGTCCAATGTCCAAAAGTGTTCTTTTGTCATAAATAAATAGTGCAGACGTTAAGCGTGTAAAAAGAGAAAGTAAAAATACGTAAAAGAGTATATAAAAACACAAATTGAGCGGAGCCATTCTATATATATATATATACTTTAGATTATTTTAACACTTTAGAACAAGGAACACATTCACTACTACCTATTAAGTGTTTTGCTGCAATGAACTCCTAATTACGGTCTTTACACTTTACACTTCACACCTTACAGAATATGATCATGCAGAATATGTGCTTTATAAGTACTAATAAACAGCCAATATGTTAATAATAGGCATGCTAATAAGCAACTAGTTAAGAGTACTAAAGTGTTACCATTCTTTTTATACATGGTTGTTTATTTTAAGAACTCAGATTTCTACTGAAGTCTTGTGAGATTATATTCCTGAATGAGAGTATGCAGTTTCTTAAACACTTCGACCTGAGGAAGACTCCATCTCTGGAGTTTGGGATGATGATTATATTTGCATACCTGCCATATGGTCTTGCCGAGGGCATCAAACTCTCCGGTGAGCTTAAAACAGTTTAGACGTGTAATACTATTTTATTAGTAAAATATTGTTGTGATTTCAGCATCAGAGCTCATTAGAATTGATTTCTTTCTGTCTGTAGGTATCATGGCCATTCTGTTCGCAGGTATTGTCATGTCTCATTATACTCATCATAACTTATCGCCAGTCACTCAGATTCTCATGCAGCAGACTCTTCGAACTGTGGCCTTCATGTGCGGTGAGTTCCTCACAAACCTGCTGCTTCACAGAAGATATCTGCTGTTAACATTAACCTTACTCTTCTCTTTTGTGTTTGGATTCCACAGAAACGTGTGTGTTTGCGTTCCTGGGGTTGTCTATCTTCAGTTTCCCTCATAAGTTTGAGCTGTCTTTTGTCATCTGGTGTATAGTACGTGTCGTATTATAATGTTGATAAAGTTGATGATTATAATGTGTATCATACTCAGTCGTTTGGGTTTCCTGTCACAGGTTCTGGTTCTTGTCGGTCGGGCTGTGAATATCTTCCCCCTCACCTTTCTGCTCAACTTCTTCAGAGATCATAAAATCACCCCCAAAATGATGTTCATCATGTGGTTCAGTGGTAAGAAATGACAAAAGATGATTAATTTTAATTACCATGTGGTTTGAAGGCTTGAAGTGAATTTGTGTTTTTCTGTTTTAATCTTATATTTTAAAATGCAGTCTACTCTTATACTTTCACAACATTTACATTTCTTTATCCAACATTTACATATCAGTCATGTGCATTTTACTTTGTTAGTTGTTAATTACATGGACATGGACTTCTTTCATTAAACATTTTATTCAACAACCTCTTAAGTCAAATTTTATATGATGGTACATTTCAGAGTATATTTCCAGACCTGCCGACCTGTACACATTTTGCATAGTGGGTACACATTTTGATCTCAATATACGCTAGTACGATTTGTCACTTTAAACTACTCAAAAAACCTGGTGATGCCTCTGTTCATACGCAGTACTCAAATCAAGCAACAGCAAAATAAGATGTTTTGCTCTTAAATAATTTCTGTATGTTTTATTTCTCTGCAAACTAGCGCTGTTTGTGTGTGAGATAAGGAAACACCTCCCCTCTTATAACGTGCATTTGAAAAAGCAACATAGCCAAACATCTTCCCATGTAATGGCTTGCAATGAGAAGCGCTTCTATCTGTTGTCCAACAAAAGAGAACATTATAACACGTTTTTACTTTGCAGCCGTCAGTCGAGTGTTTGAAAATAATTTAATTTTCTGGTCTGATGTAGCTTCTTATCACAGAATAAGGCAGAAAATACATTCTGTACTGTTATAAAGGTGTCGATTAGCAGTGGATTATAAATATACATAATTATTATGAAAATACCCGAGATGTCTTGAAGAACACAGATAATCTATATATTATTGCAGTTCAGTGTTTATTGTCTTCATGTTTTATCATTCAAAACGTTTCTATCTTCTTTTTATTCAGCTACAGCGATAGCTGGATGCCTTTGTCCATATTAGGGATTTCCTGAATTTTATTGTTGCAAACCTACTTTTTTACTCTAAAATGCTGTATAACACGAATAGCACAAAGGAATAGACCCCCCCCCCCCCCACCAAACCCCATGTCCCGTCACATCACACTGATGGTAGTCAAAAAATGTTTCCAAGGTTGGCAGCAGTGTTAATTTCGTTGACGAATAATTTTCGTCATAATTGTCGTCAACAACATTTTTTTCACCGACGACAACGAGACGATGACGAACGAAAACTCTTTTTGAATGACAAAAACTATGACGAAAATCTATTGACATATTCGTCAACGAATAAAAACGAGACGAAACTGTTAGGGAGGGACGATTTGGAAAGATTCATTCAGAACATAGTTCTGCAGTGTGTAGTTAGGAGGTTAGATGCATGCATATGAACCGGCAGGACATAAGCTATAATACACTTGCAGCACGTCTCATAAAACGTTCAAAAATATCAATATGTGGGAGTAAGAGAAGAGCAGACATATGGATAAATCTGACGACGCAAGAGAGAACTCGATTCGGTCCGGTTTTCTGAGCACAGACACTGAAGCATACACACACAGAAGAGAGTACTCTCTTGCGTCGCGTGAGCGGAGAATTACACATGAAATTATGCCGTGTTGACGAGCATTCACATAAACACAGTCGATGACGTCTTAAGTGAACGTAAACAGTAGGGAGAACGTGCATCAGTACATTGCATCCATTGCAGCTGTGCGTTCGGTTTTAAAGGGATAGTAGTCTAATTAAGTTGCTATTGTCTCTGTCATTGATGTTAATCAAGCAACAGAAGAAAGACAGAAAATCACTCACTGCTCTTGAATGAAAAACTTTAGTAGCCCTAAAGGTTCATTTCAATTTATTTATAGAAATAAATATTTCTGCTTGAAAGAATGAAGAATATGGTAAATAAGTTGATATAAAGAATGGATAATTATCCTATATAACCATTGGTATTTCATTAAAAAGAAGACCTTGTTCTTGTTCTTTATGAGAAGTGGTTTTATTTAATTTTAACATAAAGGCATGTTGTGTGTCACTGCAGTTAAATCGATGTCTATCATGATAATACCTTAATATCAAACCTATATAATGAGTTTGGAAATTTTAGAGAAATACTTAATAAATGCACTGTAACTAAACCCATTAGATTTTAGCCGACTAAATTTACTGTAGATTTAGTCGACTAAAATGTTATGATATTTAGTCGACTAAAACTAGACTAAAACTAAAAACAATTCAAATGACTAAAATATGACTAAAACTAAATGGTATTTTTATTTTAGTCAAAAGACTATGACTAAAACTAAATCAAAATTTGCTGTCAAAATTAACACTGGTTGGCAGGTCTGTATTTCAGATATAGCAACTAGTTGCTATTCCTTCACCATTTTAAATTACATTTGAGTTTTTTAGTGGTTTATGTCAATTGCTTTATAATAATTTGTATATTATTCCAAGTTATTCCATATACTCATAAAATGATTATGAGTTAATGAAACTGCATGTGTGGTTGAATCTAAGCACACGTCCTCTGTGCTGATGCTCAGGTCTGCGGGGTGCGATCCCATACGCTCTCAGTCTTCATCTGGGCCTGGAGCCCATAGAGAAGCGGCAGCTGATCGGCACCACCACCATAGTCATCGTGCTCTTCACCATCCTGCTGATGGGGGGCGGGACCATGCCCCTCATCCGCATCATGGACATCGAGGAGAGCCAATCACGGCGCAAGAACAAAAAAGACATCAACTTGAGCAAAACTGAGAAAATGGTGAGAGAACTGTTATCTTTACTATTTACTATTTTTTTTATTACTATTTTTATTACTATTGCATATCTTGATTTAAAGATAATGGGTCTTATTGATTTTTTTTAGTAATTGAATTTTAATTGAAGTAATTTTAACTATTCGATTAGTAATTGAATAGAAATTTGCATGTACTATAAAACAAAGTAACACTTTAGTATAAGGACCAGTTCTCACTATTAACTACTTGCTAATTAACATGCCTATTATCAACATATTGGCTGTTTATTAGTACTTATAAAGCACATATTCTGCATGACCATATTCTACATGTCAAGTCAACCTTTATTTATATAGCGCTTTTAACAATACAAATTGTGTCAAAGCAACTGCACAATATCAAAATGGGAAAATAGTGTCAATAATGTAAAATGACAAGATTAAACAGTCAATTTTCAGTTAAAGGCATTCATTATTGAATTCAGAGATGTCATTGTCTTGCTCAGTTCAGTTCAAAAAGTTTCTGTTCAATCAAGTCGACGATATCGCTGGAAATGAAGTGTCCCCAACTAAGCAAGCCAGAGGCGACAGCGGCAAGGAACCAAAACTCCATCGGTGACAGAACAGAGAAAAAAACCTTGGGAGAAACCAAGCTCAGTCGGGGGGCCAGTTCTCCTCTGGCCAGACGACACAGCAGTTCAATTCCAACTGCTGCAAAGTCAGATTGTAAGGGCTCAACTGGTTCCCGAGGTCTTGTATTAGATCTGGTGACTGCAGTGACCTCGGAATAAGAAAGAAACAGACTAATATTAGCGTAGATGTCAATCTTTTTACGATGTAACAAGTACATCGTGTGTTATGGGAAGTGTTCCCGGTTCCGGTTGATCTAATTAATGCAGCCTAACAATCCTTTAACGGATTTGAATAATAGAAGTGTATTAGTGTGTTATGTGTAAGCCAGGTTAAAGAGATGGGTCTTTAATCTAGATTTAAACTGACAGAGTGTGTCTGCCTCCCGAACAGTGTTTGGTAGATTGTTCCAGAGTTTGGGCGCTAAATAGGAAAAAGACCTGCCGCCCGCAGTTGATTTTGATATTCTAGGTATTATCAAATGGCCAGAGTTTTGAGACGTGAAGGACTATAATGCGATAAGAGCTAGCTCAAGTACTGAGGAGCTAAACCATTCAGGGCTTTATAAGTAATTAACAAGATTTTAAAATCTATACGATGTTTAGTAGGGAGCCAGTGCAGTGTTGACAGAACCGGGCTAATGTGCTCATACTTCCTGGTACTAGTAAGAACTCTAGCTGCTGCATTTTGAACCATCTGTAATTTGTTTATTAAGCGTGCAGAACAACCACCCAATAAAGCATTACAATAATATAACCTTGAGGTCATAAACGCATGAATTAATATTTCTGCATTTGACATTGAGAGCATAGGTCTCAGTTTAGATATATTTTTAAGATGAAAAAATGCAGTTTTACAAATGCTAGAAATGTGGCTGTCAAAGGGGAGATTGCTATCAAATAGCACACCTAGGTTCCTGACTGATGACGAAGAATCGACAGAGCAGCCATCAAGTGTTAGACAGTGTTCTAGGTTATTACTTGTGGGGGTTTTAGGTCCGATAATTAACACTGTTTTTTCAGAATTTAGCAGTAAGAAATTACTTGTCATCCCGTTTTTTATATCGACTATGCATTCCATAAGTTTCTCAATTTGGTGTGTTTCACCAGGCCTTGAAGAAATATAGAGCTGAGTATCATCAGCATAACAGTGCAAGCTGAAACACCCCGTGTTTCCTAATGATATTTCCCAAGGTAACATATAAAGCGTGAAAAGTAACGGCCCTAGTACTGAGCCTTGAGGAACTCCATACTGCACTTGTGATCGATATGATACCTCTTCATTCACTGCTACGAATTGAGGTATCGATATGATACCTCTTCATTCACTGTACTTCATTCACTGTACATCCCTAATCCTACCCAATACCTAAACTTAACAACTACCTTACTTGTCAAATCAAGTCACCTTTATTTATATAGCGCTTTTAACAATACAAATTGTGTCAAAGCAACATCACAATACCAAAATAGGAAAATAGTGTCAATAATGTAAAATGACAAGATTAAACACTCAATTTTCAGTTAAAGGCATTTCATTATTGAATTCAGTGATGTCATTGTCCAGCTCAGTTCAGTTTAAATAGTATCTGTGCCATCAAGTCAACGATATCGCTGGAAATTAAGTGTCCCCAACTGAGCAAGCCAGAGGCGACAGCGGCAAGGAACCAAAACTCCATTGGTGACAGAATGGAGAAGAAAACCTTGGGAGAAACCAGGCTCAGTCGGGGGGCCATTTCTCCTCTGGCCAGATGAACCAGCAGTTTGTTCCAACTGCAGCAAAGTCAGATTGTGTAAAGGGCTCATCTGGTTTCCGTGGCCTTGTCCTGATGGCTGTCTAGGTGACGAGGTCTTCACTGGGGATCTGTCTCTGGGGCTCATCTAGGTGTCCTGATCTCCGCTGATGTTCAGGGCTGTATAGGTCATCTCTTGGTGCTGATCCACCATCTGATCTGGATACGGACTGGATCCGGGTGACTGCAGTGACCATCTAAACTGGACAAGGACAGGATCCGGGTGACTGCAGTGACCATCTGATCTGGATAAGGACAGGATTCGGGTGACTGCAGTGACCATCTGATCTGGATACGGACTGGATCAGGTGACTGCAGTGACCATCTGATCTGGATAAGGACAGGATCCGGGTGACTGCAGTGACCATCTGATCTGGATACGGACTGGATCGGGTGGCTACGGTGATCTCAGAATAAGAAAGAATCAGACTAATATTAGCGTAGATGCCATTCTTCTTACGATGTAACAAGTACATCGGGTGTTATGGGAAGTGTTCCTGGGACCTAATTAATGCAGCCTAACAATCCTTTAACGGATTTGAATACTAACTATTAATAAGCAGCAAATTAGGAGTTTATTGAGGCAAAGGTCATAGTTAATGGTTTGTTAATAGTGGGAATTGGACCTTAAACTAAAGTGACCAAAACAGACCTTTCCAGACATTTCGTAAACCTCCGATTTTATTGTTTAACATGTGTATGGGGTGTGAATGTACACTTGTTCAGTTTGCCAGGTGTGAACCAATATGCAGAATAGCCAGAGTTATCAAAAAGGTCTTCATTTACAAAACAACAAGCAACCCCAAAACTAGGCGAAATACAAGGGCCCAGACAGTTAACAGAGCTGGAAAGCTGGCAACAGAAATATAACTTCTGGAAAATGGACAGGCAAGAACAGGGTAGTCTGTAGCAAAATTACCAACAGGCTTTAGACAGGATCGAAAGGCTTTTCGACTTCAGCTGTGGTTGGATGTAACTGATCGGCGAGATTTGCCGCTTATGGGAAGGAAAATGGAGAAGTTCTTCCCATAGTGGTGCTCATGCAATGCTTGCATGTGTTATTGCAGATAAAGTAGATTTGATGCAATGTTTGTCAAATACACAGATGTTTCATACATTTTCATGTAGAAGCAAAAACACTTTTCATTCATTACTTCATGTACTGCTTAATACAGCACCTGTATGTATAAGAATAAAGTTCAACATGCCTATACATGAGCCTATATTGACTACTAGTGAAATGGGGTCTGTATTTTTTAGCCGTTTTATTTTGATAAACATGTCACACTAATAACACATGTTTAGCACACGCTGATGGCTGCCTCCGTGGTGTGCTCCACAGTTGTTTTTATGTTTTTGTTAGTTTGTCCTGTCTTTAGTTATATCCCTGCAATCAGTGTCACCAGAGACTAATTGCTGGACATTCGGCAGTGTACACCACCCGATATTTCACTGGTTTTCGACTACTTTGATGTTTTGCTGGACATAGTAGTCGGCGGAGCAGCGGTGCTGATCAAACGCTTCAGGACGCGCAGATGGGGGAAGCGAGCTGGCGCGCTCGTGAAGCTTAGACAGTGCGGATTTCGAACGGTGTTGCCTAGCATCCATCTGCAGTGGAGTCATTCAGGTTCCTGGGCAGCACCATCTCTCAGGACCTCAAGTGAGACATTCACATTGACTCCAAGGGCTGGCAAAATCACTCTGGACCCCTCACATCCAGCACACTCCCTCTTTGAACTATTGCCATCTGGTCGATGCTACAGAGCTCTGAGCACCAGAACGACCAGACACAGGAACAGTTTCTTTCCTCAGGCTATCCATCTCATGAACACTTGACAATAACTGTGGAACACACAACACTATTTATACACATATACACTTATTTATCTAACACACATACTTAGTTTACATTTCGAAATTGCACATAATATACCTGTACATAATAGGGGTGGCTCGATACCACTTTTTCAGAACCGATCCCGATCCGATACCACAAATTCTGAGTATCTGCCGATATCGATCCGATACCAGGGCAGTTTTTTAAAATCAGTGTTTACATTTATACCTCAATGTGTGTTGACCTGATCATTACTTTTTTAATGCATATATAATTACATACCCAAATCAGAAAAAGTTGGGACAGTAAGGAAAACGTAAATAAAAAAAGAAAGTAGTGATTTCTAAATTTACTTTGACTTGTATTTCATTGAAGACAATATGAACACAAAATAGTTCATGTTTTGTCTGGTCAACTTCATGTCATTTGTAAATATACATCCTTTCCTGTCATTCAGACCTGCAACATTTCTTTTAAATGTATAGCACAGTAATGAGGCAGAAACGTATGATAGATAAGACGAACAAGAAAGGCTATTAATAATCTTTCATTGTGGAAAAGTATTATGATATGAAAGGCTCTAAATACAGAGCGGCACAAAGCGCTTATGTGCATTCTGCGTTCATTAAGTATTCAAAGCACAAAGTGAAGAGATATTAATGCGTAGTGTATTAAATCTGTGCGACAGTTTATTGAGCCTTTTCTTTTAACAGTTTTAAATTTCAGTTACTGTGCTGGTTAAGAACATAGTGCTCTCTAGTCCAGTGTTGTGATCTAACAGACACCAACACGATTTTGAAAACAGCATGAAGATAAAGTCCTGCAAGATAAAGTCATTTTATGCGAAGCCATTTATCTTTATTTACAGATCAAGTGTAATATTAGGAATATTTATTAATCTTGCAGAGAGTTTTATCATCTTGACTGTCGTAACCGAATGCAGTTTGAATGCTGAATGGAGGATGACAGACAGACGCAGCGGAGAGAAGAGTTTACGTGAACTTGACTTAAATATTCATCTGTACCTCACATTAAACTATGGAACAGCTTCAGAACACTTGAAATATAGTGCTCAGAAACTTTATGGTGTTTTATGATGTGTTTGTGGCTTTTGTGGGGCTTAATAACACAGAAGAGTATAAATATCGCACAATATCGGATTTGGATTGACCTCGTCTGATCGATACCCGATCTGGCAGAAAATGACCGTATCGGAGCGATACCGATACCGATACTGAATATCGGATCGGCGCACCCCTAGTACATACAAAACTGTCTATTGTAATATACCTGTACATACAATTGTCATTTTTTATATTGTTATTCCCTATTTACTTCTATTTTTTTATTTTTATTATTCATTTATTATCTGTGTTTTGTTCTGTTGCTGTCGTTCTGTTGCACTGTGGAGCTTCTGTCAAGAAAACAAATTCCTCGTATGTGTAAACATACCTGGCAATAAAGCTCATTCTGATTCTAACACTGAGATTACAAGAAAATAGTTTTTACTCTTAGAAAAACAGATCTGTGAGCATTAGCACAACATTATCATTGTTTATATGGGCAAACAAACTCAAGATTATGGTAAATAGTGTCAAAAGTCAGTGTCATCAGTTTGTCTGAAAAACTACAAATGTTTTTTTTTTTTTTTTACTAATGTTTTCAAAATATAAACACTTTCATGAATCAGCAAATTTATGTCAAAATTATTTACACAAAAATTAAATCTACTCATGTTTCTTGAATGCAAATTCAGAATAAAGGCTTGTGGTCACTACTGTGGGTATTAACACTCAAAAACATTAATTATTAAATCCAGAAAGAAAGGGAAACATGCCTAAATAAATAAATACAGTATATACATTTTTAATTTTTATATAATTCAAATATATAATATAATGTTGTAATTTAATAAATACTGCCTATTGCAGTGGACATCATGAATCAGAAGGGTAATAAATGCAAATTTCAGATTAGTCACTTTTGTTTCAGGTTCTGTTTTAGTTAAGATAAATGGCAACTAGGTTATGGAACATAACATGCATAACTCTCTCTCTCTCTCTCTCTCGCTCTCTCTCCCTCCCTCTCTCTCTCTCGCTCTCTCTCCCTCCCTCTCTCTCTCTCTCTCTCTCTCTCTCTCGCTCTCTCTCCCTCCCTCTCTCTCTCTCGCTCTCTCTCCCTCCCTCTCTCTCTCTCGCTCTCTCTCCCTCCCTCTCTCTCTCTCGCTCTCTCTCCCTCCCTCTCTCTCTCTCTCTCTCTCTCTCTCTCTCTCTCTCTCTCCCTCTCTCTCTCTCGCTCTCTCTCCCTCCCTCTCTCTCTCTCTCGCTCTTCTCTCTCTCTCTCAGGGTAACACCATTGAATCTGAGCATTTGTCGGAGCTGACAGAGGAAGAGTATGAAGCTCAGATTTTTCAGAGGCAGGATCTGAAGGGTTTCCTGCGGCTTGATGCCAAGTATCTGAACCCTTTCTTCACCCGTAGACTCACACAAGAGGTTAGACTTCTCAAACCTTTATACAGATTAGTCCAGTTATACGAGAAAAAAAAATGTAATCTGTAATTGTTCCTTCCTCTCTAAGGACCTGCGGCATGGGCGGATCCAGATGAAGACGCTCACTAATAAGTGGTATGAGGAGGTGCGGCAGGGTCCATCCGGCTCTGAGGATGAGGACGATGAGGCAGAACTGCTCTGAGACAATCGTATGAGGAGAGACTTGACCGAGTCAGAACTCAAATGAGCCGTTCTCACATCACGTGGCACCAAGTATACGGACTGAACCACACTATGATGGACCTCTTTGGTTTCACACAGAACTAAATGAGGAAAGAACAGGCGTATGTGGTACAAAAAGCCTGGGGTTGTTTCTGGTAGTGATCAGGCACTAGAAGAAATCACTGGTAAAGATTAAAAGTGGAAGGCTAAAGAGAATCTGAGGCAGAAAGCAAAAAAATAAAATAAACAGCAAGATTGGACACCTTTCTTTCATTTTTTAATAGGTTAAAGCACCGTAATGTAATACATGATTCTTGCGCTACCTTTTTGTTTTTTTTTGTTTCACAGGGAAATGACACCGATGAATGTTTCTGTGTTTGGAATTAATTTAACAAACGTAACCTATTTTTCTTTTTATGAAATATTTATTTGTTGCGTTGTCTTTATAAATGGGAGAGAAAGAGTATTTTATAATGTTTCTCAACACTGTATTTTGCAGCAGACTTGAGTTTATAATTAATTCTAATGAACTTGTTAATGAAGGAATTATATCTGTGCATAATTAATGTGTTATATGCACAAAGCTGCAGTGGGAAAGTGGTGTAAAAAACAGATGTGAATAAATGATGGTTTCCAATAACTTGTGTGGTTTAATGCTGTCCAGTCCTTTTGTACATTTGCTCCTAAATGTAGATGTACAACAGACATTGATTTTAAGCTTATTGATAATTAACAAAATATTAAATACGGATAATATAATGTCTGACCACAAGGGGGTAATAATGTACAACGTTTTAAATAGAAACGTAAAAAAAACCGCTCACTTTGGTTGACTTGAATCTGGAAAGATACAAAGACAGATAGGAGCCAGGCAAGCTCCTGTCAATACATTTCAATACAATTAAGCACACTTTCATAAGCAAATACAAGTCAAAGCAACTGATGACAGTTCAGAAATCAGTTCAGACTGCTGTCTGTTCAGAGTTGAGCTCTATGTGTGTCTGTTTTGTCTGAGTGCTGAGATTCTCTCTGCAGACCAGCACACACAGCAGAGGCTCTGAAATCACTGTCATACTCAACAAACAGTGAGACATTATGTACCAAGACATTGATATGTGAAAGAGGAAGATCTGAACACAAAGGACCAGCACATTTGGTAAATAAAGCACAACAAAGGTAACCATAGTAACAAGAAACAACAATGCACCTGGTCTGTTATCAGTGGCAGGTGTGCTGGCAGGAGTGGGCGGAGCTTTGAAGGTGATTATGCCTGTGACAACCAATAAACACACAGGAGCCATAATTGTGCCACAGCCGAGATATTCACCATAAGGGCCACTGAAAATCAATAGTAATACACGCATTAAAGAGAAAAGAAGTGCAATGATGGAGATTATGATGTAACTGGAGGATGAGAAAATATGAGCAGATATCAGCGGATATTTCAGAGTCAGAACCCCCTCCAGAACCACCAGATGTTGCAGGTGAAGGCTACAGATTTTCAGATAAAAACATCCAGACTCTATAATGACTCCGTCAAGGCCAGGGGGAAAAGTAAAATAAAAAGGTTTTTACACTATATATGGATACAGGAGCAGCTGCAAAATGTCACTTTTGATTTTGCTGCTGAAATTTTAATTCCTGAAAGACAACAAATATAATAATAATAATAATAACTCTGAGGAACAGATTAAACCAGCCAAAGGTAGTTACCAGTGTTGAATAAAGTATCCAATCATCATACCTCAATAAAAGTACAGTTAACTCAAGTAAAAGTTCAAGTTCATGAGAAAAATACCTAAGCAAATGTATTAAAGTAACTGATATTAAACTTAAGTTTCAAATGTACAGGTAAATTTTATAAATAACACAGATGATTGTATCGATGACAAAAGGTCTGGATATACAGGTACATCTCAATAAATTAGAATGTCGTGGAAAAGTTCATTTATTTCAGTAATTCAACTCAAAATGTGAAACTTGTGTATTAAATAAATTCAATGACTGACTGCACACAGAAGTTTAAGTCTTTGGTTCTTTTAATTGTGATGATTTAGGCTCACATTTAACAAAAACCCACCAATTCACTATCTCAACAAATTAGAATACTTCATAAGACCAATAAAAAGAACATTTTTAGTGAATTGTTGGCCACGGGGGCAGCCGTGGCCTAATGGTTAGAGAGTTGGACTTGTAAAAGGTCACAGATTCGATTCCCAGGTCCGGCAGGGATTGTCGGTGGGGGGAGTGAATAACAAGTGCTCTCTCCACCTTCAATACCACGACTGAGGTGAGACCCTTGAG
Organism: Aspiorhynchus laticeps; assembly: GCA_023376895.1. NCBI lineage: Eukaryota > Metazoa > Chordata > Actinopteri > Cypriniformes > Cyprinidae > Aspiorhynchus > Aspiorhynchus laticeps. The sequence continues at coordinate 4,496,957 of CM041816.1, forward strand.
CAAGGCACCGATCCCCCAACTGCTCCCCGGGCGCCGCAACATGGCTGCCCACTGCTCCGGGTGTGTGTTCACTGCTGTGAGTGTACACTTGGATGGGTTAAATGCAGAGGACAAATTCCGAGTATGGGTCACCATACTTGGCCACACACCACTTCCCTTTCCTTTTCCCCCCTTCTGGAAAGTATGTTAATTTACTGTATATGTACTCAATACTTGGTAGGGGCTCCTTTTGCTTTAATTACTGCCTCAAATCGGCGTGGCATGGAGGTGATCAGTTTGTGGCACTGCTGAGGTGGTATGGACGCCCAGGTTTCTTTGACAGTGGCCTACAGCTCATCTACATTGTTGGGTCTGGTGTCTCTCATCTTCCTCTTGACAATACCCCATAGATTCTCTATGGGGTTCAGGTCAGGCGAGTTTGCTGGCCAATCAAGCACAGTAACACCATGGTCATTGAATCAGCTTTTGGTACATTTGGCAGTGTGGGCAGGTGCCAAATCCTGCTGGAAAATGAAATCAGCATCTCCATAAAGCTTGTCAGCAGAAGGAAGCATGAAGTGCTCTAAAATTTCCTGGTAGATGGCTGCGTTGACTGTGGACTTCAGAAAACACAGTGGACCAACACCAGCAGATGACATGGCAGCCCAAATCATCACTGACTGTGGAAACTTCACACTGGACTTCAAGCAGCTTGGATTCTGTGCCTCTCCACTCTTCCTCCAGACTCTGGGACCTTGATTTCCAAATGAAATGCAAAATTTACTTTCATCTGAAAAGAGGACTTTGGACCACTGAGCAACAGTCCAGTTATTTTTCTCCACAGCCCAGGTAAGATGCTTCTGACGTTGTCTCTGGTTCAGAAGTGGCTTGGTAGCCCTTTCCTGAAGACGTCTGAGCGTGGTGACTCTTGATGCACTGACTCCAGCTTCAGTCCACTCCTTGTGAAGCTCTCCCAAGTGTTTGAATCAGCTTTGCTTGACTGTATTCTCAAGCTTGCGGTCATCCCTGTTGCTTGTGCACCTTTTCCTACCCAAATTCTTCCTTCCAGTCAACATTGCATTTAATATGCTTTGATACAGCACTCTGTAAACAGCCACACCTTTCAGTAATGACCTTCTGTGACTTACCCTCTTTGTGGAGGGCGTCAATGTTCATCTTCTGGATCATTGCCAAGTCAGCAGTCTTCTCCATTATTGTGGTTTCAAAGAACAAGAGATACCCAGAATTTATACTGTAGGGATGGTCATTTATTGAAATTCAAATGTAAATATTCTAATATTTTGAGATACTGTTTTTTGACTTTCATGAGCTGTAAGTTCTAATCATCAAAATTAAAACAGAAAAACTTTTGAAATGTTTTACTTTACATGTAATGAATCTAAAATATATGAAAGTTTCACTTTTTGAAATAAGTTACAAGAAAAAAAAATACTTTTTTGCGACATTATAATTTATTGAGATGCACCTGTACTACTGGCCTTTTCAAATTTCTCAGATTTTAATGCCATTTATGTTATTCGTCACAATGTAGTCTACATAATATAGCAGTTTTCAGCAGACATGAGATTAGAGTTAATGCAGGCTATATCTCTGGCTTTCTTCTGTGATTTCACTTGTCTAAGAAAATGTTTAAAAATCTATAAAAATCATACTCAGTCTTACTCTAGAACAATGTAAATCTGAAGACTTTTGCTTTCGAGTGCTGTGCATAGGAAAGTGATTTATATTATAGGCTTAATAAAAATATAATTTGCTTATTAATTCACACATACATTATTTTAAGTGGTTAAAAGTATGAAATAATTAAGGCTTTTTATTTATTTATTTATTTATTTGAAAGAAGATTTAATTTATTTGATCAAAAATACAGTAAAAACAATAATATTATGAAATATTACACTTAAAATAGTGTTTTTCTATTTAGGATATTTTAAAATATAATTTATTCCTGTGATCAAAGATGAATTTTCATAATCATTTCTCCAATCTTCAATGTCCCTTCAGAAATAATTGTAATGCTGTTTAATTTGCTGCTTAATTATTATCAGTTATTATTTGTGATAAATTATTAATAATGGTTTTTATAATGGTTCTCAGTTAAAGAACAGCATTTATTTGAAATATAAGTACTTCGTAATAAGTGTAAATATCTTTACTGTCACTTAAATCAATTTAATGCAACCTTGTTGAAGAAAAATATATATTTATATTTTTTAATCTTACCCAAGACTGAATGGTATCACATTTTCCACAAAAATATGAAGCAGCACAACAGTTTTCAATATTGATATTCAGAAATATTTCTTGAGCAGCAAATCAGCATATTATTATGATTTCTGAAGGATCATGTGACACTGAAGACTGCAGTAATGATGCTGAGAATTCAGCTTTGATGACAGCAATAAATTATTTTACTATATATTCACATAAAAGACAGCTATTTTAAATTGTAACATTATATATTTCACAGTACTGTTTACTGTATTTTTCATTATCAAAATAATTTGTATACTCTTTTCCACAATTGGAGCTCTATTCCTTAAAATGATAGATGTCTAGCTCCTGCAAAAGGACAAATACTGTATATGACCAATAGAAAGGCCCATAAAAATAGTTCGCATTCTGCATTATTCAAGTCTTAGACGATACCAGAGCATTGTGTCATATGGACTGATTATATAGGTATTTAAATTTAGTGTAATTAAACTGTCCCTTGCAAAAATTCTTAAAAATCATTTACTATTTGCCATATACACCAAGACAAATTGTAATGTAAAGAAGTATGCCAGTCATTTATTGAGTGGTGCGGTGTGTTGCGGACCGGGTTTGGTGGGCCGCTCTGTGCCAAAAAGTCCAGGGCCACTTTTTGGCCCCGGTCCGCCCGTCCGGACTCATTTTGCTATCTGGGTGTGTTCGCCCATCTATGCAAATGTCTCTTTGACAAAAGAATGAGGTCAATCATTGTCTGTCACTTCAGTTTATAGTGCTCATTTGAAAAGACACAGAAAAACATCTTTAGATTTTATTTCTCATCAAACACAAAACAGCTTTATGCAAATAGTGTTAAATCATATCTAAATTAATTCGATTGTTAGTCTAAGTCAGTAACTCTTGTGTTGTTTTATAGATGTTTTGACGTTTTAAATATAATTTGGCGCTTTTTTGATGATGTGCCATTGGTCCCGCCTCGCGGCGATGACGTCATCACTAGCGCGCGTTCACTCAGTCAGCGTCGACTCTGAGTGGAGGTGAGCAGATCACGGTTTTCTGCCTTGTTATCATCACTGTTTGTGTGTTTGCCGCATTAAACACTTAGCATGTGAGGAAAACGTTAAATTCACTTGAGTGATTGTGTTTTTTATGTTCGTGTGAATGATTGTTTCGATGTTTGGAGTGATAATGTTGCTGTTACTGGATGTGAAGGGAATGGATGCGAACCGTTATCAAATTTGACTGCTGCTATTTTTTATAACGTTGATCCTCTTTTGAGATGTCTTATGCAGATTTATGTATTTATTTTCGTTTATTTAGACAGGGACAGTACAATAAACATGATTCCAGTCAAAGACTGGAAAAAATGCACTGCACATAGAGATTATAGCAGGTGTTAATATGCATCTCATGTCCCTAGAAAGGCTTTTCTAAAAAAATATAATTACATGTATAAATAACCAAAATAGTTATAATAAAATAACTATCTGTACCAAAAAAAAACTAAAAAAAAACTAATGTAACACACTCTTCATATAAAAACCTCACCCATTACAAACAGAATACAAAACAAATACAAGCACCTAGTTTTATAAACTCTTCCAGTCCTAATAAATAACTAGTAGGGAACCATATAAAAAATTAATATGCGTACAAGTCTGGTTTATTTTGAGCCAACGCTTAACCTTCAATGTAAAAGACTTTAAATCATGTATCACTTTAAATTCATTTGGTAACATATTCCAAAGTTGAGATCCCTTTACAGAGAAAGCTCTTTGCCCTCGTGGTGTTCTGCAAAACCCAGTCCTACAGTTTCCAACCTCTGTACTCCTAGTAGTTCGGCCTGTGTCATCGTGTCTCTTTATCAAATTACATAAAACAGAAGGGGCCTTATTACGCAAACATTTAAAAATCAATTTCACATATGATACATTTTTAAAATTCGTAAAATTAAGCATATTCAATTCAATTCAATTCAAGTTTATTTGTATAGCGCCTTTTACGATACAATAGTTGCAAAGCAGCTTTACAGGAAAAAGTTTCTACAATATATTTATATACTGTAGAAACTTAATATATTTAACTTATGGCAAAATTTGGTAATTCTGTATGTTGTCTGAGGGTTGGCATCCTCTGAGGTCCTCTGAGGGGTTGGCATCATCTCAGATCATTTAAGGGCTGGATCCAGACTGAAGCTTGTGTAATTCCTAGTTACATCCCATGGCAGAAACGGATAAACAAATAGACATAATTAGCGTAGCTGTTGTTCCATCCAAGCAAAAATTATTTGTTCAACCAAAGCTAAAGAATAATAATGTGCGTTTGATCAGATATAACTGCAGTACAAGATTATGAGATGCATTATATGAATGCATTATGTGAATGCTTGGCTAAAGAGATGTGTCTTTAATCTAGATTTAAACAGAGAGAGTGTGTCTGAACCCCGAACATTATCAGGAAGGCTATTCCAGAGTTTGGGAGCCAAATATGAAAAAGCTCTACCTCCTTTAGTGGACTTTGCTATCCTAGGTACTACCAAGAGTCCAGAGTTTTGCGACCTTAGGGAGCGTGATGGATTGTAGCAAGATAGAAGACGAGTTAGGTACGCAGGAGCTAAACCATTTAGGGCCTTATAGTCAAGTCAAGTCAAGTCATCTTTATTTATATAGCACTTTTAACAATACAGATTGTGTCAAAGCACTTAACAGTATCAAGTTGGAGGATAGAGTGTCAGTAATGTATAATATTAAGATTAAACACTCAATTTTCAGTTAAAGGCATTTCATTATTGAATTCAAAGATGTCATTGTCTAGCTAAGTTTAGTATAAATAATATCTATGAAATTAAATTGACGATAATCGCTAGAAATTAAGTGTCCCCAACTGAGCAAGCCAGAGGCGACAGCGGCAAGGAACCAAAACTCCCTCTGTGACAGAGTAGAGAAAAAAAAAACCTTGGGAGAAACCAGGCTCAGTCGGGGGGCCAGTTCTCCTCTGGCCAGGATATTATTGTTTATTTATTGTTTTAATTAAGACTTTAAATGTATTATATTTCTATTTTAATATTGTTGCAATTTCTAACAGTAATAGTATTATGTAGTAGGGTTGTCACGGTACCAAAATTTCAGTATTCGGTACCAATACCAGTGAAAATCCACGGTTCTCGGTACCAATTTCGGTACCAAAGCAAAACACAAAAACATGCTAATTGAACAATACACTATTTTTATTAATAAATTTAAACAAAAATAAAATGTACAAAAAAATCAATGGCATTCTTTCTACTTATTTAAAATTGTTTCAAGTTATTAAATTATTACTTAAGTAATAAAAGTATGAAAATTAAAAAAACAAAAAAAGACAAACCTAAAAAAACAACAATATGCCATGACTGAATAACACTCTTCGTATTTATAAACTTAAACATTTTTATAAATTAAACAAAATATGCCATGACTGAACAACACTTTATAACCTAAAATATTATTATAAATTAAAACAAAACCATGGCATTTCAAGGATTGTAAACATCTGAGAAATGCTAAATAAATTACAAGCATTGAAAATAACAAAAAAAATGTAAACAATTTCACTTACTCCAAGCTTAAAGATTCACCCAAAACTACACTGGCCTACAGTTTTCCGTAAGTGACTTTTTTTGCCATTTCCAGATTTTCAGAAAGAAACACTAACATATCAACGTGTTCCTGAGTCAGTCTTGAACGTCTTGGGCTTACAATATACCCTGCAGTACTGAACACTCGTTCAGATGAACAGCTTGATGCAGCAATGCACAGATACTTCCTGGCAAACTCAGATAGTTGAGGTAGTGTACCCATATTTGTTTTCCACCAGGAAAGTGGATCATCCTCAGCACTGACCTCAGGCATCTGACCGTACACCAAAAACTCACCATCTAACTCGTCACTTGCAGAAATCTGTGCTTGACTTGAGGATGTTGGTTCCCCTTTTTCTTTCTTTTCCCCTTGTATGGTGGAAAGCAGTTGCTTCAGGTCATATTTGGATTTTTTTGATGGCCTGACTTGACTTGAATCTCCAGACACTTGAGCACCTGATGTACTTCCATCTTTGCCCATTTTCCTCACCTCATCCAGGAGCCTTTGCTTCACATCATCCTTAAGAGAAACAAAGCTGCTCTTAAATCTTGGATCAAGGTAAGTTGCAGTGTTCAAAAGAAGCTGCAGCTGCAGGTCATCATAGCGATGCTGAAGATACTCGGTTATCTTTTCCTTCATCTCTTGGGCTAATGCAGAGTCACTTTGTTCATGACTGAGACATTCATATATCTTCCAGAGTAATGGCAAGACTGAGGACAGGGTGGTATGTTTTTCCCCACTAAGTGCATCTGTAAAAGGACTGAGTGGCTCAAGAACTGCTTTAACAGTTTCTAAAACTGTAATGTCCGAGTCTTTTGGCATCAGAAACCATTTTTTCCTGTCTTCAGACAGCACAGCACAGACAACCTGCTGCTGCTCCAAGAAACGTTCCACCATATCGTATGAAGAATTCCAGCGAGTGGGTTCATCATGAATGAGTTTGTGGTCTGGAGAGGACAGATCTGTCTGTTTTTTGGCCAGCTGGCGTGAAAGTTTTGGTGATCTTGTGAAGGCAGAGATAGTTTTTCGAAGCCTTGACAGTGCTGCTGACACCCGGTTTATCTCTAATGCCTTATTTACAGCAAGGTGGAGGTTGTGTCCAAAACAAGGAATCCAGGTGTAGTCTTCAAAGGCCTTTTTGTTATTTGTGGCATTATCGGTTGTGATGCCTGACATTCTTACAATGTCCAACTTCCAGTCTTCAAGTTTCTCTTTAAAGGCCTCCTTTAAACTTTCAGCAGTGTGATCTGTGTTGAGACCACAGCAGCCAAGACACCAGGATTGGAGTTCCCACGATTTACTAATGTACTGCAGAGTTACAGACATGAAAGTGTCTGCAGTTCTACTAGTCCACAGATCTGTTGTGCAGCTGTAAAACGGTTTATCTCTGAGATGCTGGATTATGAGGCTTCTGGTGTCATTGTAGATGCGAGGAATCTCAGTGTACATAAAAAAGTTTCGGCTTGGAAGCTGGTATTTTGGGTTGAAGTGATGAAGCATTTGCTGGAATCCACATTTTTCAACAGTATAAACAGGCACTTGATCTATACATATGAATTCAGCAACAGCTCGATTCAGTGTTCTTGCTTCAGGTGAGTTTTTTTCGTATTTCTGCTGACGCTGAAAAGCATCTGTAACTGTTGTCTGTTTCAGTGTTTGATGGGGTGTTTCATTATCTTCCTCTGCCTGCAGCTGTAAAAGGAAAATATAATATATTTCAGTAAAGCAATGGGCTGAGTCTGACCAAATGTAACATACTATCTAAAATATAACTTTTCAGTAAATAAACCTCAGATTGTATAATAAATTTAGATAAGATTACATTATGTGTATATGATATCACTGTTACATATATGGGAACTGTAATATTAAAAGCAATTTACAATAAGATTCCATTTGTTAGATAACATAACCTTACAATAAACAATAGTTATATAGCAATTATTCTTCTTAGGGTTCATTTAAAAATTTACTGATACATTTTTAAAATAAAAAGTTTTATCTGTTGACATTATTTAATGCACAATGAACGACCAAGTGTTTGTATTAAATAACATTACACAAATTAATTAATGTTTTAAAAATATATTGTTCACTCACTGTAAGTTGATGTTAGATAATACATGAAGTCATGTAAATGAATGGTATCTTAATGTAAAAAGATTAAACAATAAAACGTGTTTTATTTGACAAACTGCGTTTGTTTAATTTTAAAGGACTTTTTAAACCAGCTAGAACTGCTTTTCTGACAGACTGATATTTAGGACATAATGTTAACCATACATTTGTACATTCTCTAACACACACATTTTGGATACACAGGTAATTTAAAAGCTTCTGGTGTGTAAAAATAGTAAATACTGTCATGTCCTCCTGTTTTTTTTTACTCTAATAAAAGCTATAGGAGCATTAAATATTTAATAAGGAAACTTTCTAATACTGGCGTAGCTGCTAGCATTAGATGGCGGATGGCGATGCTTATTTCAATCCGACATTCAAATTAAAATATGGTATAATATTTATAACAGAATCTATAAATATAAAATTAAATTGAATCTTACCTGCTTAAACTCCTTCATTAGATCCGGATGACGGTCTTTGAGGTGTTTTATTAAGTTGGATGTGTTTCCTCCTTTTGAGAGAAAACTTCGATGACATCGTTTGCAAATTGGTTTTTGTTGATCTATGATGTTCCTATGGTCATCAGCCGCAAATCCAAAATATTTCCATACGTGGCTCTTTCCTCCTTTCCTGTCAACAAGTGGATTCAGAGCCACTGCATCAGCAGCACCACCGGTCGCCATGTCTCAGTGCTTTAATGCAGATGATATAACTGCGCACCTTTCGGATAAGTGCATCAAGAACCGGGTTTATCGGGTAGTCGGTACCACCGGGACTTAAGTAAACGTGGTACCGTAACATTTAATTTGTTTTAGTACCGACTTGGTACCGAAGTACCGGGACTTTTGACAACACTATTATGTAGTTAGGTATTTTATTATATTTTTATTTATTTGTTTTATTTTTTGTTTTATTGTATTTTAAATCGAGGTCTTCACTGGGATTATGTCCCGGGGCTCATCCAGGGGTCCGGCCTCCGCCGACAATCTGGGCCGCAGTCATCATCTCCCGGCGCCAATCCACCATCTGATCCGGACACGGACTGAGAAACAGAAAAAGATATTAACAACATAGGCATTATAAACATTATAGGCAAGTAATAATATTTTGTTAATGATACGGAACTTAATAGGTAGCCAGTGCAGAGAATGTAAAATTGGGGTAATATGATCATATTTTCTTGACCTGGTAAGGACTCTAGCCAGGAGATTTACCGCTAATCAAAGAACCGGCTTTACTGACACGATGCGCATGAGAATCACATGAGATATATCGCCCAGCCCTAGATGGAGCTATATATAGTGGAATAGAATAAAAAAAATGGCGGGGTTTGTGGAGAACAAAGGAAGAAGTCGCGTGTGTCGCTGAGCGCACACTCACGCACTGTGTAATGCTGGAGCAATCACCGGAGGGTTTCAAAGAGATCGTTATCCGAGCTGCAGGACCAGCGCAGAGGCGTGTGTTGTTTCAGGAGCTGAAGGGAAGTGTCTTTACCTGGATGCCTTCTTACCTTTGGAGAAAATCCACCTCCATTCGCTGTTTGGAAAACTGTTTCCCCAAGGTCATGAGCGGCCGGTGTTCTGAAATTTTCGGTGTCTGAGATTTTCGGTGACGCTGGGCGGAGCATACATGAATATTCACGAGTTTCCTGTTTCGCGTTAAAGCGCCACTGAAAATGACACTGTTTTCAGAATAAGAAATGCTTCAAAGTGTGATGAGGAGAGACCCCCCACATGATTGTAAAGTGCTTTGGGTGTATGGCAATACATAATAAAAGCGCTATATAAATGCATCATTCATTCATTCATTCATTCAAGTTCAGAAGGGATTTAGGCTACTGTTAATTTAGGCACAATAGTTTGTAGATTGTGTCGTATATTATGTTTAATTAATACAGCTATTAATTTGTTGATGTGCCTGAGAATACACTCCAACTTACTGAGCCAACAAACATTTTTGTTTATGTACCTAATTTATTTTGACAATCTTTAAAACTGTTAATAACTGATATAAATGTACCTTTGCTGTTGTTGACATAATAAAGTTTCAGTTGTGATCATTCTGTGGTGTTTCTTATTGTTTGCTCAGTTGGTAGCTTATATAACATCAACCCAACTTTAGTAATAAATTAATGTTTTTGTAATATATTTAAATTGTAATATAAACATTCTTAACAGTGTTCCAAATGGTTAGAAACATGGTGTGATGATAAAAGATAAAGTCATTATGCGGCTATTTAGCATTTATGAATACAAAGACAGCAGGTTGTTTTTGGTGCTAGTTTTAATTGCAAATGTGTGTATAGAGAAGACAACATAACCTAACCCTTTAATCGCCGACAGACCACATTTTCTACCTATTCTACCTATCTATTTCTATTCTATTCTATTCTATTGTATTCTATTGACTGAATGGCTAGATGACAGAGCCCAGTGGTGCACAATAATATGTAATGACCAATTATATATGACTCATTTACTAGATTTTGCACTGTTGTGTTGAAGATGGATGAGTCTAAATTCAAAGCACTGACAGACTTTAAAAGATTTGGAAAGATATCTCAGGGTCTTTCCAGACATGAAAAAAATCATATTTCTAAGAGGGGCTAAAAGCTTCATTTTTTAAAGTAAATGTAAAATGTACACCTGGATTTAGTGGCTTCACTGGTTGTTTATAATTATTTTAATACTTTTTAGATGAAGCTTTGTATTATATTAAAAAAGAAGGTACTTTGGCAAAAGTGGTCAGCACGGAAAAAGTGCCCAATACATTTTTGAAGAGCTCCACAGCAGGTGGAGCTCCCAATAGGTGCTCACTGTGGCATTCAAAAACCCCTGGATGCCTTAAGCAAGCGCTTTTATTGGCCTGGTATGTCTGTGGACATAAAAAAATGGGTGAGTTTAATATGTGAATCCTTCGTCATGTTTTCATACATCTATTATTCCATCAAAATCATATATTTTAGGTCAAACACTGTGCTGCTTGTAAAAAAAAAAACAATGTTCTCTGAAGAACCCAACAGAATATACCCCTATCGTGGTAATTTGTGTTTTTATGAAAAACACAAGGGATATTTTTGTTACAGCAATTTTACATATTAAACATGAATGTTTATTAGGTGGCACAGCCTTGAGATATTGTGGGGATGGCTTTAGTGGGAAAGCTCACGCCAACGAAAGAAGGCCATCTAGCATCACACAGTATCTGTGTGATGGTAGATTACTTGTATATCTGGTGTGAGGCTTTCCCACTGAAAGCCAAAAGCGCAGAGGAGGTAGACACTTGGCTATGTTAGATTATTTTTATTATTTATATTATTATATATAAACACTACAGTGTATTTCAAAGTTGCACTACCATATTCATTCATGTGTTGTAAATCTTATATTGTTTAGATTGCATGTGACTCTTGCAACGGCTGGTACAACTGGGACTGCATAAACAGGCCAAGTTTGGAGGCACATTTTATTTGTCCGGGATGTCAAGGCCCTATTTAAACTGAAATAAAAAATAAAGCTAAATGAGCTAGATCGCCACTGTCGCTGAAACATAATTACATTACGTAAAACTTTCTGTGCGGTGATGATCCTAGAGTGCACTGATATTTTCAGTGGCGCTTTAACGCGAAACAGGAAACTCATGAATATTCATGTATGCTCCGCCCAGCGTCACCGAAAATTTCAGAACACCGGTCAGATGGCTCATGGCTTGCCGTAACACACACACACCCACCCCCAGCCACCCATCCACCCATACCACATTCGCCTACGCATACCGTTATGCACAACTCCCCTTGATGTGAGTATTTTCCTTTGTATCTTATTACATTCAAATTTCTGATTAAGTGGGCCGATTGGAATTAATCTTGTTTATATTTTCCTCTTTTTATCGGTTTTGAACTATAAATGCTCTGAGAGCTGGACTGTTGAAACTGCCGATGTGAATGCCGATTTAGTTTTGAGTCTCTCGGTCGCTGGAGTACTAGCGATTATTTAGCCTATAGTTTGTTTTTGAATGATGGATGAGCAATGTGTAAACACATTCATGTGAACTGATCCTTTGTTGTTTTTTTTAATTATTGTTTTTTTCTTCCTCTTGTGAAAAATACAAGTAAAAACTGAACTGAAAACTTATTTTCTTCGTGCATTTATTGCCTGGTATATGTATTATTATTATTCCTTGCAGTTGTGATTATTATATGTAACAGGTGGCTTTTCAAGGCTATCTGGGTTTAATTATTTTCTGACAGGCTTATTCCTGTCTGGCACCTGAACATTTTGAGTTAGTTGAAACATTTTTACTAAAACTATTTACCTGGGTGCCGCCACCGTTACATAGACACACCGTCTATGTACAATATGATATGGGACAAAATCATTGAATGCAGGAACAAATGAGATGCCTCAGTAGTAATATAATGCCTAATGAGTTTAAAACAATTTCAATTCATTTTAACTATTTTTGAAAGCCATTTTATATGTTTGTCAAATTTAAGTTGTGAATATAGAACTACTCCTAAAAAAAACAAACTTCATTTACTTCCTCTATTTCTTCGTTAAATACCCTGATTTTCATTTTTTTCTGTTTTCTTTCTATTGGAAAAAACATAAAAACAGTTTTCTTAAAATTTAATGTAAGATTCTTTTCCTGGAACCATTTGTATATTTTCCATTTGCTCATTTAATAGTGCAACAATCTTAGCTGATGACTTAGCAGATGTATATATTACTGTATCATCAGCATACATCTGACATCAACATCTGGACAACTACATGGCAGATCATTTATAAACAAACTAAAAAGTATTGGACCTACAATTGAGCCTTGAGGTAAACCCATATTGTTTCTCATAAACACTGATTTTGTATCCTTGATTTTTACACACTACTCCCTTTGCTTTAAATAAGAGGTAAACCATTCATTTGATTGTTTACTAAAATTAAATGTGCTTAATTTAGATAGCATAATAGCATGGTTAACTGTCATAGGCTTTTTTTAAATCAATAAACACCACACATTACATGTCCCTGATCAAAAGATGATGGAGCCTTTTCTAGAAAATGACAGCCATTTCTGTGGAATGCTGTGGTCTAAAACCAAATTGATGTTGATGAAGGAGATTATTACTTTCCAAGTAATTTATTAATTGTTCAGCCACTACATTCTCTAAAAACTTAAACATAACCGGTAAAATTGATATTGGCCGATAATTTGAAATCATGTTAAGATCTCCTGATTTATAAAATGGGGTAGCTAGAGCATTTTTTCAAATTTCTGAAAAAAACACCTCCACCCTATGCTGTTAATTTAAAATTTTGAGCTAATTCATCTACTGAATAAATAAAATATGTATTAAACTCATGTGCCAAGGTAGCTTTATCATTTATTACTTTACCATTTATATATAACTATTTAACTACATGTTGATTTTGAGTCTTATTTGTTAAATTATTTATTTGTTTCCATAAAACTGTACTTTGTCCTCTAGCATTCTCTATTAGTTGTGTATAATATGATAATTTTGACTTCCGTAATTCTTGTACTACTTTATTTCTTAAAGATTTGTAAATTAAATTATCTGTATTTAGTTTAGAAGATAAAGTAGTTTTTAGCGCCTTGTCTCTTCTTTTCATAAGATTACGAACTGTTCAGCAAAGGTAATGCTATTCTTTTTCTTGAACTTTTCTGAGAGGTATAATACTTATTTAACAAATTAGTCAAATTTTCCATTAGAGAGGTGCAACATTGATTTACTTCATTTAAATGTAAAATATTACCCCAATCAACATTGTTCATTTCCAATTCAAACTGACTTACTCTTGACTTTGGTATCCTAAACTTAAGACTGTTAGATCTCTGATTTTTGAACTGATGTAATCGTTGTTTAGTTAATTTCCTCGCTATTAATACCAAATTATGATCTGATAGACCTGTCAGTAGATTATACATTTTTATAATATGTGCTTCCCTATTTGTAAAAATAAGATCTATTACAGTCCTACTATTCCTGGTAATTCTAGTTGGGTTTTTAATTAATTGTTGATAATTGAATTTAGTCATGATTTCTTAATTTTTTTCTTCCATTTTTATCTGCCCAATTTATATTATAATCCCGATAAAAATATTGTTTCGACTGAACTATCAAACATTTCCAATAAATCTTTCATATCATCATAAAAGGATTGTGTGTGTGTGATGGTGGATTATATAAAACCACAATATTAAATTTCATACTAGGGAGAAAGTTTATGGCTAGACATTCAAGTTTACTATTTAACTCTATTTCAGTGCACTTAAAAGTTTCTCTAATATAGAACAATGCTCCACCACCCTTACTAAATAATCTGTCTTTCCCAAAATCTTTATAACCAGGAATATTTATCATATTTGTAGGTATGTTGTCATGAAGCCATGTTTAACTTAATCCAATGTAATCTAAATCTGATTCAGTTAAAAGTATATTAACCTGATCTAACTTTTGCATCAAACTCCTAATTACCACCTAAAAGTCCTTTTGGTTTTGTTTGAATTTGTTCAATTTGTTTCAATTTATAAAATTTTATTAAATTTGTTATTGTTATTTTACATGGTTAAAATTAAGAACTGATACTGCTAAATACCAAATAAAATTATTCTGTACAATGCGAGACATTATAAATCTCTACATAAATATGAAGACATAATACACTGGAAACATTACATTTTTGCTGTGAGGTACTCTTTCTATTTAAAGAAGATTTTGTGATCACTGTCAATTACTGCACATAAAACTAAAACATGTTAATAATTTAATTTAATTGCTGTGAACTATATTTAAATGTAATTTAGTGTAGTTATTTGACTCTAATTGTTAATGAAGATGGGTGTCGTCAAATGTCTGTGTTTATACTTTAATTTATCATTCTTACTGTTATTTACATTTGGAAGAATTTACATTGTATTCTGTTTTATATTTCTAGACAGACAGGCCGAACAGATATGTTAATACTGGAGCAGAATGAAAAAATAAAATATGGATAGAATTGTTAACAATAGAAAGACAGATAAAACAGAAATGCATAGATTGTGTGAATTAGCAGATATGTGAGTGCAGTATTATTGAATGAGCATTTTAAATTGATGTGTTCTTGGTGTTGATGCTGTTATTTTTTATATAGTAATATAATGATCGCCAAAGAGACAACACTTTGTATTTGTAAGCTCTGGTGTCTTCAAATATAAAATTTGAAGGACATCTGCTTCACTTACATGTTTAAATCTGTAAATTGGATGCAAAAAAATAACTGAGCAAATCTACCTCTTCCACACAGAAATTCATGTCCAGTGAAGCTCCTCCCGCAACAATCATGCCTTCAACAGTTCAACAATAAATGCAGGAATATTCCCATCAATTTACAAGTGAAGACGAGCATCAAAGCATCAGGTAGAGCTGAAATCTACAAAGACTGTGTTTATTAAAGAGGACAGAGAGAAGATGAGAGATCAAGAACCCTGCAGAATCAAACACACTGAAGAACAAACAGGTTGGTGGCAATTGTCTACTTTATAATGTTACATCAGGGTTAACTTTTATGTCCACATTTCTCTGCTTTTTACGAGTTACTGAAAATTAAAAATTGTATTTTTATTTCAGAGTTGATTGAAGAAAACGAGGAGAATGAAGAATTGAGTGAAGTTGAGGGGAAAAATCATGCTAAAACTGGAGAAAAACATTCGAGTTGCTCTCAAAGCAAACAGAAAGATTCAAAGAAAAGAAGAGCCAAGAAATCTTTCACCTGCACTCAGTGTGGAAAGAGTTTCTCAAACAAAAGAAGTCTTGATATTCACATGAGAATTCATACTGGAGAGAAGCCGTTCACTTGTGATCAATGTGTGAAGAGTTTTGCACAATTAGCACACCTCAAAGCACACATGAACATCCACACTAGAGAGAAGCTGTTCACTTGTGATCATTGTGGCAAAACATTTTTGTGGGCTTTAGTCCTGAAGCAGCACATGCAATTTCATACAAAGGAGAAGCCACATTCATGTTATTTGTGTGGAAAGAGTTTTTCACGTTTACAAAGTTTAAAAGAACATCAGAAAATACATACTGGTGTGAGAGAGTACATGTGCTTTGAGTGTGAAAAGACTTTTATTTCAGCTAAACATTTGAAACAGCACCAGAGGATCCACTCTGGAGAGAAACCTTACAAGTGTTCACACTGTGAGAAGAGATTCAGTCAGTCAGGAATCCTGAAAAGACATGAGATAATCCACACTGAACAGAAACCATTCAAATGTGATCAGTGCGGGAAGAGTTTTGCACTAAAAGGAATCCTCACGGCTCACATGAGATTTCATACTGGAGAGAAGCCGTACACTTGTGATCAATGTGGAAGGAGTTTCTCACAATCAGGACATCTTAAACGACACGTGAACATCCACACTAGAGAGAAACTTGTTCAGTTGTGATCAATGCAGCAAAACATTTTTGCAGGCTTCAGACCTAACGAAACATCTGAAGGTTCATACAAACGAGAAGACACATTCATGTTATTTGTGTGGAAAGAGTTTTTCATGTCTAAAAAATTTGAAAGTGCATCAGAAAATACACACTGGTGTGAAGAGAGTACATGTGCTTTGAGTGTGAAAAGACTTTAGTTCAGCGAACTGTTTAAAACTGCATGAGAGGATTCACACTGGAGAGAAACCGTATCACTGCACTGCATGTGGGAAGCGTTTCAATCGTTCATCTGCTCTACACAGACATACAAAAAACAATCACAGTAAGTAGATCATCTTCAGATCCAGCACTTTCAGGTCTGATGCCGCGTCCTCACCAAATATGCCACAATAATGCATCAAGCAATAAAATATCATCTGGATAATTCTGTCCTAACAAGACATTAAAAGCGGCATGACAGAAACATTTTCACAGTGATTAAAGTTCATCTTAAAAACTAGCAGATTCAATGTGAGATTCAGATCAAATCAAAGATGAAGTTCCTCTCCAGATAACAATGTCCAAAAATGTATCCGTTTGTTTCATGATATAAATGATATCATTGTTCTTTCTCATGAGTTTTATATTATGCTCAATTGTCTTATAATGCAAATCTGTCACTTGTAGCTTGCTTACTCTGTAATGAAGGCATGTAGAAGCTTTTTACAAACTGTTCTTGTGCTGTTATCCGTTACTGAGAGCATGTTCTGTTTTAAATTTCTCCATGAAGCTTTTGATTGCCTGATAAACTATATTTTACTGCACACATGACTGCGATTGAATGAGATGTTTGTCTGTTAGTAACCCTTATTTTTGTTTGTGTTGTTTTATAGATGTTTTGTCATTTTAAATAAAATTGCTTGATGATCTGCCGTTGATGACGTCTTCACTAGCATATATTCATCCAGTCAGCGTCGAGTCTTCTGATTTGAGGCCAACCGTTCACAGTATTTCACATATTTACACAAGCATCAAACACATTTTACAGGCTCTTTTCTGTGCTGTTTTCATTGGGTTCAGTGCTACTTGTGCGTATTTTCATGTGATTTCCTACTGAAATAAACATTTAGTGCAGCAGCAGTGAGCATGTGAGGAAAATGTACAATTTATTCAGACCTGAGCGATTTTGTGTGCTTTTGTTTGTTTGTTATATGAAATGAAAAGTCAAAAGGTGTTTTCTGCCCTGTCCCAAATGGCTCACTTCAGGTGTGCTTGCGGTCTTGAGGACGTCAGAATGGCCGCCGCGCGTGTGTCCACGTGACCATAGTAATCTATTATTAGGCTCGTGTGACTTGAAGCAGCGCTGCGCAGAATGATCACCGTATGACATCAAATACCGCGAGAGCGATAAGAAAGCAGTCGGATCCTATGCATTCGAATCGTTCTCGCGGTACTTTGATGTCATACGGTGATTATTCTGCGCAGCGCTGCTTCAAGTCGAACGCGCCTAACATACGTTTGCACCAAGCTCTGTAACATGAAAGATATGCAGACGTAGTTAATTATTAGGCTATCCACAGTGGTGGAGGTAACGAATTATAACTGCTCACGTTACTGTAATTAAGCAGTTTTTCAGGTAATTATAATTTCATGAATATATCTTATGTCTACTCCCAGATAACAATTTTGGTTCCCAGAGCATTAGTTTTTGTTTCCCGATATGTTTTTTTTTTTATGGTTTGTGTTTGGTTGGCCCGGAATGTCTTCTTAACGACATTTACGACATAACTGTTGCAAACTAGATATACAAGTTAGCAGATGTGACCAGAATATGAAAGCAATGCTCAAAGTTTTCACATTATGCATTTTCCTCCCATAGAAAACATTATAAAGAAAAGTTTAATGTAAGTGGCTTATTGAATGAAGACAGTGATATGAAAAAGAACTATTAAACCATAACTCGTTTATTATTGAAATGATTTTCATGTATTTTCATGTACTGTATTTTCTGTTTATTTTATACATACAGTTTATAAAAAAATATATACTATGAATGTACAGGTAAGCAGATGAACCCAGAACATGAATGCAACATGCTGAATTTAATTTCCTCTCATTGATAACCAATATAATATCATTTAATATGGTGTAATGGAGGAAGACAGTGATGAAGACCAAATAAATAAGAGACTAAATTCAGTATACAATTTATATAATATTTGGCAAGCAGCTGAGCCCAGAATATATATGAAAACATGCTAAATTACATGTTAAGCATTTTACTCCCATAGAAAACTGTTATAATGAAAACATTTAAAGTGGCTTAATGCATGAAGAAATAATATTCAAAGGCCAAACACCTTACAGTGATACTGCATAAAAAGGACAAATTCGGTATACAGTTATATACAATATGTACTATGTGAAGGATTTCCTTCCTCTCCTTTTCATTTAGTTTTTAGCTCGGAGTTCAACCGTTCAATCTCACACTGTAGCCGCTCGCGCTTGGAGCCGCTGAGTCACGTGATGGCATGACAACAAAACAGCGTAGCTGGGGAGGAGCAGTAATGTTTGCGTACGAGATATGAAAAGAGCGGAATATACGCCCACAGACATGTCTACACTTTGATAAATGTATTAAGCAATGTATATAGTGTATAGGAGAAAATAATAACCGAAAGTATCGATCTTCTCAGGCTAGTATCGAACCGATACCAACGTTGATATCGATACTTTCGATATTTGGATCGATCCGCCCACCCCTACCTAGCGGCCAGCGGCAGACCGGCAGGCTGATCATAGCCATGTTTGATCAATTTAGCCTTCTCAAATCATCACAAATTGCCTAAAATAAAATCTAGGCCTATAGATATACTAAAACAGTTCAAGCATATAACAATGTTTAAATGTTAAACCTAGATAAATGTGCACTGCATCAGTAGTTTGTGCGGAGAGTGGAAGCTAAAGCTCAGGACATGGAGGCACCAGCTCAATCAATTGCATTTTTTTAATTGGAAGCAACTTACGCCATAATTTTTGCTCATAGAAGTAAGAGTAATACATCATTCGTAACTGTAAAGGGTCTACTTTTATTTGTGTGCACGCACAATATCAACAAAACTTTTTATAAAATATATAAAATAATTTTATAAAATAAAGAAAACGATGCGCTTTCTGCCGTCTCGTCTTGAACAGGATTGCTTCACAAAAATGAACCGAAAGTCAGCGAATATATGCCTCACAGACATGATAAATATATCTATAGAAAGCTTTAAATTACTACTTGATGAAATAAATCAAATCGAAAACAAAAACTCTTTCATTATTATCCGTGAAGATGCGCTTTTCTCTAAAGGCGCGTCTAATGAGGAGATGGCGAGTCAGGTTCTTCATCTTCATCTTTGTGACACTGACACAGAAAACACTAGTTTATTAGTAAATAATTCAAATATCTCCTTACTATTTCCCCCGGACACATTCATGGTAATTACTTTTGCCGGGGCTTTACGCCTTTATTGCGTGTATTTGAAGCAGAACTCTTCAGCTGCTGACGGCTCTCTGCTGCTGCTGGACACTAAACACCGTCGAGCCGCTATCAGTCTCGTGTTGTTTCCACCAGCACTGCAATTTTTTTCATCACTAATTGATGGATGTCTAAAATATAAAAATAAGGAGAAGCCTAAAACAGGCCCGAGGCCTGGCCCGCGTCTGAACTATGACGTGACAATTGGCCCGAAGCCCGGCCCTAGAGGCGTAAAAAAGTCGGGGACCGTCAGGGCCAGGCTGAAATGCAGGGCTCTAGCGTTCCCCTCGGTAGAAATCACGTTTCCCCCTCGGGGGCCCCCCATCGTTGGGCCCTTAGAATCGTCCTATCTCCCCCCCCCCCTTACGGCGCCCCTGCCCATGACCCAGTATACCCTGCTGAAAAAAACAACAACAACAGAAACCACTAATGGTCTAATGGTTTCCGCTACAAATGCCATTACAAACATTAAAAACCATCATCTTTTAAAAAATGGTTTTCTGTAGTGTGTTTTGGGACATATTCCATTAGGATTTAGTGGTTTTAACAAGCCACCAATAGAAGGTGACCAATTACCAGTAGAGACCCACAGGGTCCATTACAGTTTTCATTAAAACCAATACAAGTCCCATTATATCCAATAAAACCATTACAAATTTTAAGATGGAGATGGTGTCTATTGTTTTTTGATATTGTTGTTTTTCAGCAGGGTCGTATAAGCAGCATGGAAATTATCTGTCTGGATGCCTAATCATTATTATAAAAAAAACATATCTCCTTTTATCTATTTTTTAATTAATAATAAAAATAAATGTCTGAGCACATCAACAATCATATGTAAGATTACATAGGATTAACACTATCCATTAATATATGGATACGATACCCAGATTTTACATTTCTTCAGCACCAAATAAAAATGATTTTAACACAAAGTTATGGCTCTGAATTTGGGTCTCACATCTTTTTGTAAAATTGGAGGGAATATAGAGCAAAATCCTCATTAGTTATTCTCTTCACCACAGAATCTGATGTTAGACACTGCAAAATGCAATATCAATTTCAATATCAAGTTTAATCCTCAAAAGCAGCTTTTCAGAAACATCTTCAAAATATCTTATTTTGTGGATATGGAATTCACATTACCTGATGGACACATAACCAAGGATGCTGTTTTTCATGCTAAACCTGTTTAATATTTTGGATTTAGTTAGTTTTTTCATAAGGCTACATCTTATCATTATCGTGTGTTTTAATTTATCTTAATTTCCATATTTACATGCTGCAACTTTGTGTGATTTTCAATGAAATATTTGACTAATAAATTCGCTCATTTTTCTCTAATCCTCACTCACTAAGACTGTTGATGCTTGAAGAATTTTACATTCTTTTAATTTATTTGTGCAGATCGGATTTTTTTTTTTTAAAAAAACCTATCGACGCACAAAGTAATTATTCCCAGTATTATTTCCCTCTCGAGGCTTCACTCCAGTCCAGCGGGTGGCGCTAAAACACGTTTGTTTGGCAAACACCATTAAACCTCAGAGGAAGAAGAAGAGTTTCACCGCGCTCTCCGTTTTGTTGTGGTGCTGTTTTAATACAATCTGTTAGAGATGTTGTTTCTGTAAATAGAATAATACAGTTTTTGGTTCAGGTCAGTAAATAACTGTAATATTCTCATCT
Organism: Aspiorhynchus laticeps; assembly: GCA_023376895.1. NCBI lineage: Eukaryota > Metazoa > Chordata > Actinopteri > Cypriniformes > Cyprinidae > Aspiorhynchus > Aspiorhynchus laticeps. Next base: position 4,518,537 of record CM041816.1, read on the forward strand.
TCACAGTCGTGACTAAGTTTTGAAGCAAGCAGGAATATCTGGAGGAGTATAATCTGAGCTGAGATCTGCTGCTGTGAAGATGGTGTTTGTTAAAGAGGAGAACACGACTGAACCAGAAACCTGGAGAATAAAACACGAGGAACCAGAAACCTGGAGAATAAAACACGAGGAACCAGAAACCTGGAGAATAAAACACGAGGAACCAGAAACCTGGAGAATAAAACACGAGGAACCAGAAACCTGGAGAATAAAACAAGAGGAACCAGAACCTTTGAGAGTAAAACAGGAGGAACAAGGAGGTTGGTGTTTATTCTTCATTCATTGTTAATGACTGTTTGTGGCACATTAGGTTTATGCTACATTATCGTAAATACGAGCTTCCTAGTCGGAAATTGGACATGAATGGTGTAGCAGTCGATTCCGTTCCCCTCGGAATGAGAAGTTTCACTTTACACAACCATACTACAATTCTTGCGTAGTTGCCTAGTTACCATATGTACGATCAGAACTAGCGTGCGCAAGAAGCACAACTGCTTGTGGTTCAAAATACCGTCTTTAATAAGAAATTTGAAAATAGTTTTAAGAAGAGAGGTTTTTCAACCTGAAATTAAATTCCGCTCATTTTTTTCCCAATCAAATTTATTATCGATTTCAATGTGATTCTTAAGGCTTTGGCTATTCTGTTTTATAGGTTAATGTCTTAGACTTATTAATTTATGCTAATTTATTTTTTTATTATATTTCTTGCTGTTGTTGTATTTATGTGTGCACTGAAAGCTTAAAACAATCGTTGTGTGGTGTGTTCAAAACATTAAAATAAATATACAATGAACCATAAATGTTGTGTACAAATCAGAATCCTATGCACACTAGGGCTGTGTATTGGCAAGAATCTGGCGATACGATACGTATCACGATACAGGGGTTGCGATACGATATATTGCGATACTGTAAGCAAGGCGATATATTGGGATATTTCTTACTTTAGGAATAGGATATATTTTTAGGAAAGCTGTCATTAAGAGCACACCACCATATGCAAACCTTAGAAATAAATACATAAAAATTGTTTAACCAGAAAACACTGGGATCTGCATTTGCAATAATCAGTCCCTGTAACATTCAACGTTATTGAACCACTTTTTGTGCAGCACGAGTCAAGGGGGAAAAATTAAAGTGCTTGCAGGATTCTTTACTTAAATGTATGTATACAATGTATTTTATAAAAAAGACCATATATATTTTTAGACCCTGCTTTAAAGGTTCACAGTTTAAGTTTACAATTGTAATATACAATGTCATAACATTTTGATCTGAACAAAAACTGACATCTGCTTAGTATTAATGAAAAATAAAATGCTTGCTGGATTCCTAATGAAAACAAAACAAATGTAAAACAATAAAATGAATACAGATGTTGAACATTCTCAGAACCTTTCAACTTGGATTTCACAGGTTTTTCAGTTTGTATTTGTTCCACGTGGAATCAGCGAGACGCGACGCGAACACCGCCCAACTGCACAAAACACCCCCGACCACAGTTGCCAACTCTCGCGAGACAAATAAGCAACCGCAGCTTCAAAAACAAGCCCAATATTTTTTGATGATTTATTATCATCAATATTATTTATTATCAATTATTTATTACCAATAAATGAGCCTGCAACATATTACAGTGAAACCACTCTTTTATCTATTTTACAAAAATTAGCAAACTGCAACAAAATGGGAACAAAACTCATCTTCACCTGTGAGCAGAATAGGATTGGAGAGATGGAAAAAAGGAGAAAAGCACAAGAGCTTCAAAGGAGAGCTGTAACATAGCCACATGTTTATAGCCTAAAATATATTGGGATCATTCTATGAAAATGTCAATTTTTTCTGTCCCTAGCCTTTACAGAAATATTACACTTAATATTACACTTAAATATTACTGCTCTGGGTGTGTGTTCACTGCTGTGAGTGTGCGCTTGGATGGGTTAAATGCAGAGGACAAATTCCGAGTATGGGTCACCATACTTGGCCACACACCACTTCCCTTTCCCTCCCCCTTAAACACTTGGTTACAATTTTTTTTATATATATTTTAAAATTAAACAATGATGTGTAATGAATTACACCTTCTTGAGCCATCAATGTGGCAATATTTGTTTTTAATTAATTATAAAGAATTCCAAGCTCCACAAAACTGCTCGTTACAGCCATGTACAGAGGGAAAGTGCTTTGCTTTGAGGTTAAAAACAGGTTTTTCTTCCATTTAAAATAAAATTATGTATACATAACTATCCAATACATGACATAAAAAAACAAAATGCCACATAAATATTATAGAAAAATATATAAAATATTATATTATATTATAATATATATATTATAGTAAAAAATAAAATATTAAATAATATTATAAAAAATATTTTAAAAAAAAAGCATTAAGATGTCATTAAAGTGTATTCATGAAGTCAAAAGGTAATCTAATAATGTGGTCTAAGTTTAAATGTTAAAAAAAGAAATATATTTTAAGACATCTTGCCATACCAGGCTATTTGAACCAGAACTCAGTATTAGGATATGACTACATGGGGGGGAGGGGGTGTGTTCGGTTTTTTTCCGGCATAAAAACATTAATTTAATTTCCTTAAAAATAAGGTTTTAATAATTTGAGTAGGCTATTACGTACATTCTACTGAACAATAGTAATATATTTCTGCCGCAATGTCTACAATTGAAACTCAAACTTTTATTTTGACGGGTTGCTGTGAATACCTTTAGATTTCTGTGTGAGGATAGTTTTACTCAAATTAAACGGTCAAATGCTCATGAAGTGACTCTCAGAGCAGTTCTGGATATGTTCTGTATTTATGTCCTCGTTAGTGAGGCGGCAGAAGTTAATATCACCGCAAGCCTCACGCGTGCTTCTGTATGAGTAGCAAACAAAACCGCGCGTCTGTGCCATACATTAACACAGAGACAGGCAGAAGTCATATTTAAATAGTCATTTTGTGGCTTAATATTTACAAATACTAGTGCGAGTGGGCTCACTTGTGTGTGCGTGTACGTGTACGTGTGTGTGTGTGCGCGCGTGTGCATCGGGGCAGAACTCCGCTGTGTGCATACAGAGCGCGCGAATGTAATGTAACGTTAGAGACAGAAATAACATGCCGTCGTGTAAATAAGACAAATAACGTAAGGCTATTTAATTTGTTTAATAAAAGAACAAGGTATAGACCTGTTCTATTGGAAAGGTAACTTTAAATGACTTCTGTTGTGATCTGGCGCTATAGAGAAAATAAAATTAAATAAAATGAACTTGAGCTTCAAGGGGGGCGGGGGGTGCCGTTGGGATGGCGGGCCGCCTTCCTAAGATAATGGCAGGGGAAACACCGCGGTATATATCTCGGTATTTGGATTAAACAAATAAGGTGAATGTAAGCATGTAGGCATATATTATGTGCAAAAAAGGGTTACAAGCACATTACATTCTAACATTGTAACATTGCAATCTAAAAACAAAAATAATGCTTTTAAAGCAGAAGTTAAATTTAGGCTATGAAACTAAAAATGAAAATAAAGAAGCACAGACTAATTGAGTAAAAAGGCTATTTTGATTACCCCATTACACTTTACAGTTAGTGCTATCATACAAATACTATTACTTGTAGGTTTAAAATTCTACATATGTCACATTTATTGTCCAACTACATTATTGTGAAGTTTAGCAGAGAATCGCAAAGCAAAAGCTCATGCACTTCTGACAGCAAAATGGAAATATTTCCATGGCTTTCTAACATTTACAGATGGAGAATATATTTGTGAAATGTAAGTTATGCATTAAGGAAAACAGCACATCTCAAACACATTAAACAGCGCGAGTAGCATCTCTGTCAGCGGCACACGCAGCCTTTCTGTCAGAGCCGCTTTAAACTGAAACTATAAACTATAGGCTACTATTTCTTACAAGTTTTTTAAAGCCCTTCATATAAAGCTTGTCACATGTTTAGAACAAATTGTATTATGCACTTTCTCCGCAGCAGTTCAGTCTGTGTCCTCCCTTGATATTTTTTCAGATGCACTCGTATCATACTACTGTATATCGATATTGACGGTATTGCTTCATACCGTATCGCTTATAAAGAATATATCGATGTATCATACAAACTCGATATACCGCCCAGCCCTATCTGACCCCGCATCTCGTTCTTCTTCTGAGGTAAATTCTAGGGCAGTTTCCCAGAGAGGGTTTAAATTAAGACAGAAGTAGGCTTAATCTAGAGTAGTTAATCAAGGTCTTAAAAATGGCTTTCTGAAACACAGATTAAGTACAGATTACTAACTCCTAGGCTATGGAGTCCTGAACTAAAATAAACTAGATTAATTTAAAACCAACTGTGCTAATTTGAATTAGCATGACAGAGGTTGCCTATAAAACCTGGAGTTTTAGTCATAGTCTTTTGACTAAAATACCATTTAGTTTTAGTCATATTTTAGTCATTTGAATTGTTTTTAGTTTTAGTCTAGTTTTAGTCGACTAAATATCATAACATTTTAGTCGACTAAATCTACAGTAAATTTAGTCGGCTAAAATCTAATGGGTTTAGTTACAGTGCATTTATTAAGTATTTCTCTAAAATTTCCAAACTCATTATATAGGTTTGATATTAAGGTATTATCATGATAGACATCGATTTAACTGCAGTGACACACAACATGCCTTTATGTTAAAATTAAATAAAACCACTTCTCATAAAGAACAAGAACAAGGTCTTCTTTTTAATGAAATACCAATGGTTATATAGGATATTCATTATTTATATCAACTTGTTTACCATATTCTTCATTCTTTCAAGCAGACATATTTATTTCTATAAATAAATTGAAATGAACCTTTAGGGCTACTAAAGTTTTTCAGTCAAGAGCAGTGAGTGATTTTCTGTCTTTCTTCTGTTGCTTGATTAACATCAATGACAGAGACAATAGCAACTTAATTAGACTACTATCCCTTTAAAACCGAACGCACAGCTGCAATGGATGCAATGTACTGATGCACGTTCTGCCTACTGTTTACGTTCACTTAAGACGTCATCGACTGTGTTTATGTGAATGCTCGTCAACACGGCATAATTTCATGTGTAGTAATTCTCCGCTCACGCGACGCAAGAGAGTACTCGCGCGCTGTGAGTCGCGCTTTCTGTGTGTGTATGCTTCAGTGTCTGTGCTCAGAAAACCGGACCGAATCGAGTTCTCTCTTGCATCGTCAGATTATCCATATGTCTGCTCTTCTCTTTCTCCCACATATTGATATTTTTGAACGTTTTATGAGACGTGCTGCAAGTGTATTATAGCTTATGTCCTGCCGGTTCATATGTATGCATTTAACCTCCTAACTACACACTACAGAACTATGTTCTGAATGAATCTCTTTCCAAATCGTCCCTCCCTAACAGTTTCGTCTCGTTTTTATTCGTTGACGTATATGTCAATAGATTTTCGTCATAGTTTTTGTCATTCAAAAAGAGTTTTCGTTCGTCATCGTCTCGTTGTCGTCGGTGAAAAAAATGTCGTTGACGACAATTATGACGAAAATTATTCGTCAACGAAATTAACACTGGTTTAAAGCAAGCAAAGTAAACCGCACACATCAGGTGTCGAATAAATGAAAAGGAATGCATAGAAATCTCTTTGTAATGAATTCTTGCATAAATTCTTCCACTCGGCTGTTGATGTCAATCTAAATTAACAATGCAGATATTTTCACAGGTTTCTTTGTTCATATGTACCAAGGTGTTCATCTGAAGTTAAACCTGCTTCCTGGTTGGTTTAATTTAAGCCTCAATTTAGTACTGAAGTAGCTCTAGTCTTCCTCCAGGAAATCAGCCTCTTAAATTCTGGACTAGACTAAGTCTAAGACTATTTAAAATAGGGCTGGACGATATGGCCAAAATTTATATCACAATATATTTCTTAATTTCGGTCAATACAATATAAACAATATATTTTTTTAAATCCTCAGAAAAACTGCCTGTACCTACAACTTATGAAAAATGAATTTGCCAAGAAAAATGAAACCTCCTCCTATAAAACTGTATAATATTTTAGAAAACAAATGGCACAAATAAATTAATGGTCACCTTTTATTTGTATTTAGCCTTCATACAAACAAGAAATGTGAAATCACTGTCAAATAAACACAAGACTCGGTCTCACCTTATTTAATATAATATATTTAACTTTAAATTATAACATAGGTTGATTATTCTTATAGATTGAAACAAAAGTGCTTCAGACAGGATAAAGAATATGAAAAGTGCTCAAAAGAGTTGCTGCAGAAAACAAAAAAAAGAGTGAGCAACAGCAAAAACATGTTGCTGAAGACAGGCTCATTCTGTGCCAGCAGGAGGCGCTTTAGAACAGACTTTATTTATAGGAAGATTGTGCACTCCTAATACTTATGAACGGGAGAAAGTGCAACACCCAATATGGTGAATAAGCCCCGCCTAATAAATGAAAGAGCTAATCGTTGATTAGTAAAGTCATCGCGTCACTGCACAGCTGCTAGCGTTCACGACTGCACATTGGCTCCTCTAGCCTGAAAATAAGCCTTTTTTATCGCTATTTGAGCATATAAAACAACAATTATGAGGCAGTTGTTGTCAGATTCATTGGTGATTTCAAATATGAAATTTTAATTGTAAGCTTGGTGAACAGTTTTGGAGAATTTGATGTTTCCCCATTCAAAGAGATAGGAGCTGCACTTGCATGCCCGCGAGGCGTTTCAAAGATGGCAGCCGAGTGAAATGACTTGTCTTAAAGGGACTTCAGCCGTTTTTCCAATACCAAGTACGCAAAGTTCGGACTTGCATGTTTGGTAGTTCGGACTTTGCAAGTTTGAATCGGGAGTGTGAACTTCCGGGGACAGGAGGATGCAAGTCCAGTAATTCTGCAAATTGAACAGCAGTGTACTTGACAAAGTCAGTCAGCTCGCCTTGGCTACTCCGGTTATCCTCACCATATGTCAAGTCACTAATATTTGTATAGCGCTTTTAATAATGCAAATTGTCAATGCAGCTTTACATCAGCTTGATATAAAGCTGGGTGGCTTTACATCAGCTTTACAGTATTTAGATGGGGAAATAGTGTGTCGAAATAGTGTCATTCTCCTCTGGCCAGACAAAATCAGCAGTTTAAATCTAGGCTGCAGCAGAGTCAGATTGTGCAAAGGACTCAGCTGGTTCCTGTGGTCTTGTCCCGATGGCCGTCTAGGAGACAGAGTCTTCACTGGGGATCAGTCTCTGGGGCTCATCTAGTTGTCCTGGTCTCTGCTGACGTTCAGGGCTGTAGAGGTCATCTCTAGGTGCTGATCCTCCATCTGATCTGGATATGGACTGGATCGGGTGGCTACGGTGATCTCAGAATAAGAAAGAAACAGACTAATATTAGTGTAGATGCCATTCTTCTAACGATGTAACGAGTACATTGGGTGTTTGGGGAAGTGCTCCCAGTTCCAGTTGACCTAATTAATGAGCCCAACAATTCTTTAACGGATTTGAATTATAGAAATTCGATAGTGTATTATGTGTAAGCCAGGTTAAAGAGATGGATCTTTAATCTAGATTTAAACAGTGTTCCAGAGTTTGGGCGCTAAATAGGAAAACGATCTCCCGCCCACAGTTGATTTTGATATTCTAGGTATTATCAAATGGCCAGAGTTTTGAGAACGCAGCTGACATGAAGGACTATAGTGTGATAAGAGCTCACTCAAATACTGAGGTGCCAAATCATTCAGGGCCTTATAGGTAATTAGCAAGATTTTAAAGCTGCATTTTGAACCATCTGGAGTTTGTTTATTAAACGTGCAGAACAACCACCCAATAAAGCATTGCAATAATCTAGCCTTGAGATCATGAAATCATGAATCATCTCAGAAATATTGCTAGACTCCGTTCTATGCTATCCCTCCCTGTGACTGAAAGGCTTATTAACACTCTCGTTTTTTCTCGCATTGACTACTGCAATGCACTTCTTGTTGGGGTTCCTAAAACCACACTTAATAAATTGCAATGTGTGCAAAACTCAGCTGCTAGGATCCTGACCGGTGCCAGGAAAAATGAGCATATTACACCAATTCTAAAGTCTTTGCATTGGCTCCCGTTAGGTTCAGAGTTGATTTTAAAATTCTTATGCTCACATATAAGGCACTGCATGGTCTGGCCCCTCAATATCTGTCTGCTCTTTTAACTTTATATACACCTAAGCGTCTTTTACGATCCTCACATGCTAGTTTATTGGTAGTTCCTCAGACACGGTTGTGCTCTGTAGGGGACAGGGCTTTCTCTTCCTATGCTCCCAGACTTTGGAATGCACTCCCTCTTCAAATTAGAGAGGCACAGAATTTAAGCATCTTTAAGTCTTACTTAAAAACTAATTTTTTTAGGTTAGCTTTCTCTTGACTGTTTGATTTTAAGTTATATCTTTGTTTTAATTGGTTGTCTTGTGTGTGTTGGGTTTTCACTTGTTTGTTTTATTATGTAAAGCGCTTTGAGAAACTGTTTTAAAGGTGCTATATAAAAATAAAGTTATTATTATTATTATTATGAATTAATGTTTCTGCATTTGACATTAAGAGCATTGGTCCTAATTTAGATATATTTTTAAGATGGAAAAATTCAGTTTTTGTATTTTCTATATGTATATTTACAATAATACGAAATATGATATTAAACCCCACTGCCTCTTTTCATTTTCATTTAAACATATTAATAGCCACAAAAATGAAGTTCAGGGAACTTATATACATTGCAATGAAACGAAATATGATATCAAACAGCATTGCCTCTTTTCTGTTTCATTTAAACATATTAATAGCCACAAACATGTTTCATGCAACGCGTACACGCATTACAATAAAACATAATGACATCAAACACCACTGCCTTTTTTCGTTTTCTTCACTGTATGTATACTTAAAACAAATTATAAAACACAACCCTCTTTTCACTTTCATTTTAAAAAACTATACATACATGATGCTTTTTGTTTCTAATGGTTTAAGCTATGTAATTAATTACATACGGTTTATAAACATTATTTTAAACATTGTGCACTTTTTTTCAAAGATAGTAGTGTTATTTTTATTGCTCTGAAGAAACTGCATTAATAAAATTTTGCTCGATGCACCCTCTTGTGGCCTCAGAAGAGAAGCCATAAGCTTTTTTTCTCCCTAACAGAAATTATGCCTTTTAAATTTGAATATCGATAATATTTTAGTACAAAATTTGAATTTAGTTTTTAAGCCAATTTGACAGCCCTACTTCACTGTATGAATAATAAAATGAAATATTACATAAAGCACAACTCTGCCTTTTTTGTTAAATAGCCTATCAGTTTTAATGAACAATAATAGCCATTATAAAAGAATAAGTATGAAGTATAAGAGACTTATCTAATAGGAAATAAAGACAAAAGCTAACAATTCAGTCAAACGTATGCTACAAAGTCAGCGCTGTACTATGATTAAATAAAATAAATATGAAACATAACTTTGTGATCAGCCAAAACGATCTGACCTGGAGCAAATAATAGATTCATGAGATATCAAATCAAAGATGACCTGTTAGATAGACCAAAACAAATTTTATTTAATGTTTAACCACTACAGAGCCAGCAGCAAATGTCAGAAGGACAAGCCGAGGTGAGGCACTGCTGTTTTAGATTTAGTTTGTTGTAATAGAAACAATCTTTAGAGCTGTTGAATAATATAGACGGAGCAGCAAATAATAAGGGACACCGTTTTCAACAAAATGTATGTTAGATAATAGTGTAGACGACCAAACATATTTAATAGTTCTCCTTATAGAAACATGGGATTGTCTATTATGTTTTAAAAATGATGTTTTGAAGATCAATGTACCTCATTTATGACAAGTTTCAGGGAAGTATAATTTATACAATTGCATCAAAAGGGACAACATTTTGTATAGAAATTGTCTTTACACTATTACACCAGGGTTCACTTTTATGTACTTTCACATTTCTCTGTTGTGTTTTTTTTTTTTTTTTTTTTTTTCTCTCCAAGTTACTGACAAATAAACTGTTTTTGGTTTTATTTTAGATTTTATTGAAGAAAGTGAGGAGAACGAAGAATTGAGTCAAGATGAGGAGAAACATCATGTCAAAACTGGAGAAAAACCTTTGAGTTGCTCTCAAACCAAACAGAATGATTTAAAGAAAAGACGAGCCAAGAAATCTTTCACCTGCACTCAGTGTGGAAAGAGTTTCACAAGCAAATATAGGCTTGATGTTCACATGAGAATTCACACTGGAGAGAAACCATTCACTTGTGATCAATGTGGGAAGAGTTTCACACAATCGTTAACCCTTAACTATCACATGAACATCCACACTGGAGAGAAACCGTACAAGTGTTCACACTGTGACAAGAGATTCAGTCGGTCAGGACGACTGAAGTCACACAAGGTAGTCCACACTAGAGAGAAACCGCACACGTGTGATCAGTGCGGGAAGAGTTTCACACAAAAATCAAGCCTTATGATACATATGAGAATTCATACAGGAGAGAAACCGTTCACATGTAATCAATGTGGAAAGAGTTTTGCATACTTGGCAAACCTTAAGGTACACATGAACATCCACACTGGAGCGAAACCTTATAAGTGTTCACACTGTGACAAGAGATTCATTCAGTCAACACATCTGAAAACACACGAGAGGATCCACACTAGAGAGAAACCGTACACATGTGATCAGTGCGGGAAGAATTTTGCACGGAAAGGAATCCTTTTGGAACATATGAAAGTTCATACAGGAGAGAAACTGTACATATGTAATCAATGTGGAAAGAGTTTGAAATGCAAATATAGTCTTGAGCTTCACATGAGAGTTCATACTGGAGAGAAACTGTACACTTGTGATCAGTGCGGGAAGCGTTTCACACAATTAGCAAACCTTAAGAAACACATGAGCATCCACACTGGAGAGAAACTGTACTCATGTGATCAATGTGATGAAACATTTTTGAGGGCTTCAGTCCTAAAGAAACACCTGAGAGTTCATACAAAGGAGAAGACACATTCATGTTACTTGTGTGGAAAGAGTTTTTCATGTTTTTCAATTTTGAAAGTGGAAGAGTACATGTGCTTTGATTGTGAAAAGACTTTTACTTCAGAGACCTGTACAAAACTGCATGAGATGATTCACACTGGACAGAAACCTTATAAGTGTTCACACTGTGACAAGATATTCAGTCAGTCATCAAATCTGAAAAGACACGAGATGATCCACACTGGAGAAAAACCTTATAAGTGTTCACACTGTAACAAGAGATTCAATAGTTCAGGAGAACTGGAAACACATGAGAGGATCCACACTGGAGTGAAACCTTATAAGTGTTCACACTGTGACAAGAGATTCAGTCAGTCATCACATCTTAAAATACATGAGAGGATCCACACTGGAGTGAAACCTTATAAGTGTTCACACTGTGACAAGAGATTTAGTCATTCATCAAATCTGAAAACGCATGACATGATCCACACTGGAGAGAAACCTTATAAGTGTTCACACTGTGACAAGAGATTCAGTCGGTCAACACTTCTGAAATCACATGAGATGATCCACACTTGAGAAAAACCTTAGAAGTGTTCACACTGTGACAAGAGATTCAATAGATCAGGAGACCTGGAAACGCATGAAAGGATCAATATTGGAGAGAAACCGTATCACTGCACTGAATGTGGGAATCTGCTCTACACAGTCATTCAAAAAAAACGATCACAGTAAGGCACTGTACACACGGAGATGCATTTAGCTGTATAATTTTTTTTTATTGTATCAGTATGGACCCATTTCGTCCAGATGGATCCATTATGCTTGACATTTTGTTACTCACGGAAACCTGGCAAGTCCCTGATGACTTCCTGCAGTTAAACATACTCACGCCGTACGGATATAAGCATTTGTCAAAGCCAAGACTGCATGGCAAAGGGGGTGGCCTCGCTGTCGTCTACTGTGATAATCTCCGAATCACACAACTTGTGTTCCACGACACCGATACATTTGAATATATGGTACTAAAGGCTGACTCTTATTATCATCCTACTCTATCGTCCTCCTAAAGCTTTCTTGAACTTTTTCTCTCAACTCAGTGAACTGTTAACCCTCACCTGTTCCACGTCTCTACCTGTTCTCCTGCTTGGTGACTTTAATATACAGGATGATGTTGTTTGCCCTAACACCACCCAATTACTGTCAGTTTTTGATTGTTTCAATCTGTCTCAGCATGTTCATTTTCCTACCCATTCTTGTGGTCATATCCTTGATTTGATCTGTAGCTCAGGGGTTGGTATTTGCTCCATCTCTTTCTCTGACACTGGTATCTCTGATCATAAACTCCTAGACTTTAATTTTAGTTTGCCTCTACATAAGAAATCTGCTAAGACTGTCATATCTTACTGTAATTTTAATAATGTTGACATTTCATCATTCTGTTCCTCTATTGCTTACTCTAATCTTTCTGATGTTTTTGATTTATCTTCTCCTTCACTGATTCTTTCAAAATTTAACTCTATATTGTCCGATATTACGTCTGTGCATGCTCCTGTTAAGACAAGAACTGTTCCTTCCAATCACACTTCTCCCTGTTTCCCCCCACGAACTTCGTATCCTTAAGGGCTCCGGTCGACGGCTTGAGCATCTCTATAGGAAAACTGGCCTCACTGTTCATCATCAAGCCTTTCTAGAACATCTCAAAAATTACAAATCTGCTTTACATCTAGCGCATTCTAGTTTCATCTCTGCCATGATTAATAAAGCCAGTGACAGCCCAAAAGCTCTGTTTAACACAGTAAATAAACTTACCAAACCCCCACATCATGATGCTGTAGATTCAGATGAATTCTGCTATTCCTTTCTAAACTATCTTCTGGACAAAACGGCTGCCGTCCACCGGGGCTTTTCGAACAACGCCATCAGTTTTAGCTTTGAGTCTAATCTCTCTGGTCTTTCCCTGTCCTGCTTTTCTCTTACCAATCCGTCTTCTGTCTCCGAGCTAAATTCAAAATCTTCCTGTCGACTTGACCCAGCTCCTACTTCTCTATTGAAACCGTGTCATTCGGTCATTTCTGCACCTATCTCTCATTTCATAAATGCTTCTCTTGTCACTGCTTTATTTCCTCGGTCACTTAAAATCGCTGCAGTCACCCCAGTTCTCAAGAAACCCAATCTCGATCCCACAGTCTTATCCAATTATCGTCCCATTTCAAATTGACCATTTATTGCTAAATTATTGGAGAGTACTGTAGCTTCCCAGCTTCGGTCTTTCCTAGTGGAAAATAATGTATTTAACCCATTTCAGTCCGGCTTCCATCCACACCATAGTACTGAAACTGCCCTTGTAAATGTAGTGAATGATTTATTACTCTCTTGTGACTCTGACTCTCTGTCTTTACTTTCTGCTACTTGACCTCAGCTCTGCCTTCGATACAATCTCTCATGATTTTCTTATCTCTCATCTTTCGGCTGTGGGTATATCTGGTACTGCTCTTTCCTGGCTCTCTTCATACCTAATGTGATAGACAGTTTTACATTTCTGCTCGGGATTTCAGATCCCCTACTGCCCCCCTGAAACAAGGCATCCCCCAGGGTTCCGTTCTTGGGCCTTTGCTGTTTATTATTTATATTTTACCATCTGGTCAGATACTACAGCATCATGGCATTAGCTATAATTTTTATGCTGATGACATTCAAATTTACACGTCATGCAGGCCTTCCCTATCTACCCAAATTAACAATTTCTGTTTGCGTGCAGAATATAAAAACATGTCTTAAGTCTAATTTTCTTTACTTTACTTGCAATATCACTGGCACTCAAATTGCTCCATCTAGTATTGTTAGAAATCTCGGTGTTCACTAGACTATATACACGCATCTATTGTAAAACAAGTAAGGGAAGAAGGGAGAAGGAAAAAAGAAAGGGAATAAAAAAAATGCATATGTATATCAGACACACAGGGTAAGCGGGACGTGAGCATGGGGGCCTGGACTTTGCACTGGGCTGGCTCCACGCTGCACGTCACGCTTTTTTAATGCATCATACACTCAACAATACATATACATATGTAAGGTAAGCGTGGCATGTGAGTGGCGGCCAGGGGTGGGACTTTGGGCCTTGTGCCCCTCAGCACCTCTCCTTGATGGCTCATTTTGGGCCTAATTTATGCCTTGGTCACAGAGGGTCCAGAGGCAGCCTTGCAATATCTTACTCTCTATAGCTTTATTATTATTATTTCATCATTACCATTACTATTACTATCATTATTATTATTATTATCATTATTACTATTTGTCCTCTTCCTGATCTTCCAACTTTCCCCTCATTTCTGACTAATTGAGTCAATTATTATTTTTGTTTTATTATTATTATTATTTAGTTATTAATATTATTGCTGCTACTATTAATATTATCACTTTCTCTCCCTTCATCCTCTAATTTTTGTTATGAATGTTATTATTATTATTATTACTACTGTTATCATTACTATTGTTATGTCTGTTGTACTTTTACTTATTTTTTTTGTTTATATACCCCCAATACCCAGTCACACTTACACACACACACACACACACACACACACACAAATCACGTTGGCTGTCATGTATGTTTTATTTACTTTGGTTATTTTGTATTTGATTTGTCACCTGTAAATAGTATGTTTGTTTGCATAATAAAAAATTAAAAAAAAAAGAAATCTCGGTGTTAATGTTTGACTCCTCTCTTTCATTTCAGTCTCATATCCACTCTCTCACTAAATCAGCATTATTTCATTTACGACAAATTGTCCAGCTCCATCCTTTCATTAGTGCCAACGATGCAGTAACTCTCATCCATGCTTTTGTTTCATCTCGTCTCTATTACTGTAATGCCCTTTTCATTGGTTTACCAGCTACCTCCATTGCTAAATTACAGTATATTCAAAACTTAGCCGCTCGTATTCTCACTCGCACTAAGCGTTCAGCCCTATTTTAGCTGATCTGCATTGGCTACCAGTGGCCGTATCAAGTTTAAAATTCTCCTGCTTACTTTTAAAGCTTTGGTCTGGCTCCTTACCATCTTTCCAATCTGCTTCTTCCCTATTCTCCACCTCGTTCATTGCGGTCCAATGATTCTCGCCTTCTCGTCATCCCTCGGTATCGCTTCTCTTCCATGGGGGGCAGATCATTCAGTGTTGTTGCCCTTAAATTATGAAACTCTCTTCCCAGATCACTCTGTCTTGCCAATAACCTGTCTGAATTTAAATTGCTGCTTAAAACTCGTTGTTTTCAGAGTGCTACCTTTCTTAAGTTGATTTCTGTTTATGTTGTCTAATCTATATATTACTCTATATGTCCGATTTTCAAATTACTTTCTGTATTATTGTTTGATGTTAATCTCACATTTCTGATGTTTATTGTAAAGTGTCCTTGAGCTCTGGAAAGGCACTATATAAATAAAACATATTATTATTATTATTATTATTATTATTATTATTATTATTATTATCCAGCGTTTTGGGAGCATGAAAGCACTATTTTGTGAAACTATGATTTCATCACCCCACGTCTCGACACTAGTCAGACAGCACTACGTCACTTAACAACAACAACAAAGGCGGACTACATGCTTGTGTTTGTGCTGCAGAAGCTAGGGAAAGCTCTAGCTTCGTTTGGATGAGCCCTAAGTAGATCATGTTCATATCCAGCATTTTCAGATCTAATGTTGCCTAGGGCTGTGCAAATAATCGAATGCGATGATTATGCACATCTCGTCAGTAAAGCCGGTTCTGTGATTAGAAGTAAATCTCCATCACGTGCATTCAGATAGAGCAGGGATCCTCAAATCTGGACCATTCCTGCAGAGTTTAGCTCTAACCCTAATCAAACACACCTGAGCATGCTAATTAGAGTCTTCAAGATCATTAGAAAATCACAGGCAGGTGAGTTTGATCAGGGTTGGAGCTAAACTATGCAGCAGATTCAATCTCCAGGGTAAGATTTGAGGAACCCTGAGCGAGGTTTACTACACAGAGCCGAAATTCACTGACAAGCTAAGCAATATCGCATTCATAATCGCAGGCGATTCATCGCCTATAATGAACTAGGGATGCAACGATACCATTTTTCCGATCCGATCCAGAAAATTCTGAGTATCGGCCAATTCCGATACTAGCGCAGGTTTTTTTTTTTTTATCAATGTAGAATTTATGTGTGTTAAACACAATCTACTAGACAACTTCGTTATAATGAAAAATAACATGAAAAAATATATATAGGGGCTGTTTACACCTGGTCACTGGTCATGCGTTTTGTAATATAAATCCGATCGCTCAAAACACTTCAGGAGGAGGTCTGGGCCGCATTCCAGACGAAACTGGACATGTGTAAATGCATCTGGTTGTTGAAACCACATATATGAATTTTACTCCTCCCAAAATGTAAAAATAATAAACGTGTGAGAGCGTGTTATAGGCTATATGACATTTTAGTCAGATATGACTGCGCTAATGCACCACGCATCGCCGCAGATGAGTAGCTGTATCTCTTCAGCAAGAACACGTGCAAACTGCCGCGAATGAAACTGAAAGTAAGACACAGACGGTCAACACAATCATCTTCATTAAAAGTATAAGACAAGCTTATCTTTCCAGTGCTGATGCCGCCACTCTCCTGTGCGGTCTTTGATCTTGAAATGAGCTGATAATTAATAAAATGCAGCGCTTTTGATTTCGTAGACGTGAATTTCGTTAAACTGAAATATAGCGTGGGAATTGAAGATCGGGTTTATATCCGTTTTGTGAAGACACATTTATGTGGCCAAGTTTTATCAAACGTTTGATCAAATCAGATAGATATCAGATCAGAAAGCGCATGAAATGACCAGGTGTAACAGGCCCATTCATTATCTATGACAAAAATACTATTATAAACTAGGTTAGTGGATAATTTAGTGCACAATTTTATAAAATCTAAACATTTAGTGAAATAATATTATTTAGTGGGGAACAAATAAAAGTGAACATGTGAAGGACTAAATCTGGTAAAAATGTTTCACATTGCTCTTTGTATTGTTGTAAAATACATTCATGAAAACAAGTAAATGTATTTATTTATAAATATAAAATACAAAATTAAAAGACATTTCTTTTAAATATATAGCACAGTAATAAAGGCAGCAACATATTGTGGTGAATGCCGGTTCGTGGGAGGTTTACAACTCAATTGAGTGGTATCGCTGTGTATATAAAGGGCACCCCCCTGAATGGAGGTATCCCACGTTATCGTGTTGCTGCGTCACTATCACTTCCGGAATCCTGCCGCTCGGAGTCTGAGGTATGGGTGTTTGGTGTTTAGTTTATGGTCTGCATGTGTATCGTGGATTTTAATAAGTTTCTGTGCAGCCGGTGTTGGTCTGTGGAGTTTATAAGACTGCCTAAGACGGTTGGTTTTCCCAGCGACCCTGTTACATTGCCTGTTTGGAAAGAAAACGACTGTAGATACATGTTGAGTAACCTGAGTGACGACTGCTCCTCTGTTTGGTGGGTAACGTAATTTTATTAGTGTGGGCACGGAATATGAATGAGTTTGTGGCACTTTTGCATGACGTGCTCTTTTTCCGTTCAGTGATCAGTACAAGGGATTGGTTTGCCGGATGTTTGATCAAGTCCAGTTGAGGGTATGTAAAATAATTTATATCCCTATGGGCATTCAAAAAGGTATACATTTTAACGGTTGTCTTTTGGTGTATTTTAGCCTTGCAAGGGTGACCTGCTCTGTGACATGGCCTAGCCGCAACATTGCTGTTTTGCTTTGGTTTTTCTTATGTTTTATTTTCACTGCTTTTGTGGAAATGTAGCTTATTTCGCTGGTGTCTTCTTCTGTGTTTGATGTTTCTGATTGGAGTCTAATTTGCTTTTGAATTGTTTCTTTTGTGTGTGAAACTTATCTTTTGTAGTAATAATAATAATATTAACTATTGTTATTAGGATTCGTTGTTTCTGTTGTTAATTTGGAGATTTATCTTGCATTTTCTTTGTTTTGATTTTTCCTTTGGTTAAATTGTTATCGTTGTTATTGATTTGGTGAACGTTTATTTAATTCTGTTTGGCATTAATATCGACTTTGGCTGTAATTATCTTTTCCTTTTCTTCTTTAGGAGCGGGTTGAGCCAGAGTGGGCGGGCTATCTGGTGCAGGGAGTAGAAGCTCTCCCTTTTTGTCCAAAGTGTGGGGTGTAGGTTTTTGCTTGCAGTGTAATTCCACTAGAGTGTGTGGGTGTGTGTGAGATTTCATTCACAGAGGGCTGGTTCATCGTGGGTCGCCATGATGCCCGATGCTTAGCCTGCCCACTCTCGGGGATACCCCAGCTCCGTTAATGGGCCCTTTTTGATTTAATATAACTTATTAATTGTGATTGATTGTTTTTCTTTATTGTTGTGGTTTTGGGTCATTTGTTGTCATCTTACTGTTTCCTTCTCCATGGTTTTCATTTTATCCTTGATGATTTAATAAAAATGTCATTGGTTTGTATCCACGCCTCTTTGTTTGGTGATTTGGGGGAGTGAACAAGCTTGCGTGCCTTTTCCTTTGATTAGTATGTCCCCAGGTGGTTAGCCAGGGGTGGCGTAGTCGCTACTAGTGAATATTCGGTAATCTGACCTTCATAGGACCCTTTATGCCACATTTGGCGTAGTCGGCAGGGTATTCTCCCTCATAACACCTTAACGTGAGACGTGGATGTTGGTAGTCATTTGTTTTTTTCTGGACTTTCTTTCTCTTTTTTTTTAGTAGAAGCAAAACAGCAGTGTCCATTCGGTTGGGGGTGTTTCTTTGGGTGAGTTTCATCTTTACCTGTGATTTACCCCTTTATTGAAGATTTTGGTAAGTGGTATTCCTTGTTATCTTATCATGGAAGAAGAATTAAAGGAATTACGAGAGTTGGTAGCCCAATTAAAAGCTGACAATTTTAAGCTACGACAAGAGCAGGCCCAGGCTAGTTTATCTGGCCCTAGTGTTGACCCTGTTAGTATACCGGAGTCCTCTGCAGCAACCATGCAACCTGCTTCGGCAGGGGCTGCATTGACCGAGCGGTTTGTTTTTGTACCTAGGGACAGGAAATGCCCAAAATTTAGTGGCAGGTCTGGTATGGGGATTAATGAGTGGACAGAAGAAGTGCAGGCTTGTATTCGTGCTCGGCACTTATCCAAGGCAGACCAGTCCTTCTTTTTGTTTGATCACTTGGAGGGGGAGGCACGTGAGGAAATTAAGTATAGGTCGGTAGGTGAACGGGAGGATCCCGATAAGATTATTGCTGCCTTAAAAGAATTATATGGGTGTACTCAGTCATATGTTGCGTTGCAGGAAGCTTTCTTCTCCAGAAGGCAACAGGAGGGAGAAACACTTTTAGAGTTTTCTCTGGTTCTGATGGGCCTTCTGGAGAAGGTTAAGCAGTGGTCGCCAGTTACGTTGTCAAATGTTGATACCTTGTTGCGTGATCAATTTGGGGAAAACGTTCTCGATAGTACGCTTCGTCGGGAGTTAAAGCAGTTGGTTCGTCGTCAACCTGACGCAACATTACTAGACGTTCGTAGTGAAGCTATCCGATGGGAACGTGAGGGCATGCCTGGGGGAGCAAGAAGCCGTAGCCATTCCGTCCCCTTAGCCCATGGCTTTCAATATGGGGTTCAAAGTGGGACACCTTCACGGGTAGACCAACCCTCTCAGCTCCCGGAGATGAGTGAGTTTAGAGAAATGTTAAAACGGCAGCAAGAACAGTTAACTGAGCTTGCCCAAAGTGTCGCTCAGTTACGAAACCCACCGCGTGGTGTTCGAGCAGTAGGTGGTGGCGTAGTGATATGCAGAAGGTGCCAAAAACCTGGTCATTTTGCGAGAGACTGTGACGGACAACGGGTCCCCTCTCGCTCTCCCTCGGTTACTCGAACTAACACTAGGGCATTAGGAGATACATTGTCTCGTTCAGGTGTGGAGTCGGGAAACTAGTTCCCGCCGAGTTGTCGAGCCACAGCTCGGTAGGGGAACAGTCTGGCTCTGATATTCCGGGTAGAGGTGATTCAGTGTCCCATTTAATGTCGTCTTGCCCTCATTTGATGGTAGCTATGGGTGGTGTGTTGGTCCCTTGTTTAGTTGATACAGGGTCAATGGTTTCCACTATCACTGAAAGCTGCTTTCGAGAGCATTTTGAGCCTTGGGGTCAAGATCGTCTTAAGACTTGTCAATGGTTACAGCTTAGGGCTGCTAATGGGTTGTCCATCCCTTATATGGGATATATGGAGTTGGACGTTGAGTTATGTGGGAAGTTTTTTCCAAAATGTGGTGTTTTGGTAGTTCGGGACCCTCCCGGTGGTATTTCTGCACAAGCACCAGGTGTATTGGGCATGAATGTATTGGGCCGTTGCTACCAGGAACTTTTCGGGCAGCACGGGCCTTCACTCTTCGAGTCTCCACCAGTGTCATCTGTACCTAAGGTAGTCTTTCAGGCATTACAACATTGCCATCGGGAGAGCATTCAGCCCCCTGTTGAAAAGACTGGTACAGTGAAGGTACGTGGTCCTCGAGCGGGTCGTATCCCTGGCGGCACTATCAAATTGGTAGCGGCCACTTGTTCGGAACATTACTCTGGTAGCGTAGTACTTTTGGAGCCTCCCGAAGGTGGGCTCCCAATGGGGCTCTTAATCTCCCCTGCTTTAGTCCGAGTGAGTAGGGGTACAGTTTACGTACCCGTTGTTAATGTGGGGACGACTGATGTGCTGTTGTTTCCTCGTTGTGTTGTAGGCTCATTGACTAGTGTATCGGTTGTTAGTTTACCTCCCGGTGTCTCTGAGGTTAAGCCTGGGACTGTTTATTCGGTCTCTTCCCAGACAGGTGTGTTGTCTGTACAGGGTCAGCTGGAGGCAGTGGACTTATCCCTTCTGTCTGTGGGAGATCAGAGTAAGGTTAAGGACCTCCTTCGGAAGTATCAGTCGGTGTTTTCTACTTTTGAGGGAGATCTGGGGTGCACGGATTTGATCTCTCATGACATTCCTTTGCTTGACGACGTTCCTGTTCGGCAACGGTATCGGCGTGTACCTCCATCTGATTATGAAGCGGTACGGGCACACATAAACCAGTTATTAGAGACCCAAGTGATCAGAGAAAGTTGTAGTCCCTATGCTTCTCCAATCGTGCTTGTGAAGAAAAAAGATGGGAGTCTACGCATGTGTGTAGATTACCGCCAATTGAACACCAAAACGAGGAAGGATGCTTTTACTTTACCTCGTATCGAGGAGTCTCTGGACGTGTTAACAGGTGCCCGCTGGTTTTCGACTTTGGATTTAACCAGTGGGTATAACCAGGTTCCTGTTATGGAGGGGGACAAGTATAAGACCGCTTTTTGCACCCCATTTGGCCTATTCGAGTGGAATAGAATGCCGTTTGGGCTCTGCAACGCCCCCAGCACGTTCCAGAGGCTCATGCAGCGTCTATTTGGTGATCAACAGTGTCAGTCATTATTGTTGTATTTGGATGACATTGTGGTGTTTTCTTCTTCCGTCGAGCAGCATTTGGAAAGGTTGGAGGTTGTTTTGGAACGACTGGAGCGGGAAGGCCTAAAGGCCAAGCTGGAGAAGTGTGTGTTTCTTCAGTCGGAGGTGAGGTACCTGGGCCATGTGATTTCCTCCAACGGTGTGGCCACGGACCCTAGTAAGGTCCAGGCGGTGGTTCAATGGCGGTGTCCGACTAATGCTACAGAGCTGCGTTCCTTTCTCGGCTTTGCTAGCTATTATCGCCGGTTTGTGGAGGGGTTTGCCAGGATTGCAGCCCCTCTGCATAGGTTGGCGGCAGAATTTTCTAGTACTAAGGTTAGGCCTAGGAAGCAAGCTGGGTTAGGGTTTGTGGCGGCCTGGAGCGAATTATGCCAGCAGAGCTTTGAGGAGTTAAAGGTTAAGCTCACTACTGCCCCGGTGCTCGCATACGCTGACTTTTCCCAACCTTTCATCCTGGAGGTGGACGCTAGCCATGGTGGCTTGGGAGCAGTCCTTTCCCAAGAACAGGAAGGTAAAGTACGTCCTATTGCATATGCTAGTCGGAGTCTAAGGCCTACTGAGCGCAACATGTCTAACTACAGCTCTATGAAGCTGGAGTTTTTGGCGCTCAAGTGGGCCATGACTGAAAAATTTAGGGAGTACTTGGTGGGTAGTCAGTGTGTGGTTTTTACAGATAACAATCCCCTGAGCCATCTGTCTACGGCAAAATTAGGGGCCACCGAACAGCGTTGGGCCGCCCAGTTGGCCGCTTTTAATTTCCAGATACGGTATAGGTCTGGAAAAAGTAATAGGAACGCTGATGCACTCTCCCGCCAGAATTTTCCAGAAGAGGGACCCCTGGGTGGATTAGCCCTGGGAACAGCAGTACCAGCATTGCTGCAGCAAGCGGAGGAGGCCAGGTCAATTGTAGAGGTACAACAATCGGTGATCACGGCTTTGCCTGGTTCCTCTGGTGTTGAGGTTGGGTTATTGCAGACGGGGGACCCAGTTATTTCTGAGATTTTGCCATTTTGGAGGCGGAAGGCCCGTCCCGGGATGGAGGAGCGGCAGCGGATGTCTGGGGAGGCACTGAAGTTGCTCCGCCAGTGGGACCGTTTTGTGGAACGAGATGGGATACTTTACCCTAGGGTCCAGTGTCCTGATGGTGGGGAGGAGGTCTTGCAGCTCCTATTACCTGCTGTATTGAAGACCGATGTGCTTACACAGTTGCATCAGTGTCATGGACACCAGGGCATTGAGTGAACTGCTGAACTGGTCCGGCGACGGTGTTACTGGCCAGGATTAGCTTCAGATGTTGCCCGCTGGTGCCAGGAATGCGAAAGATGTCAGTCTGCTAAAGATACGAGGCCAGTGGCGCAGAGTTTCATGGGACATCTTTTGGCTTCACGGCCAAATGAAATTCTGGCCATCGATTTCACAGTGCTAGAGCCTTCTAGCTCAGGTGTGGAAAACGTGCTTGTGATGACTGACGTTTTTAGTAAATATACTCTCGCTATTCCTACTCGGGACCAGCGGGCTGAAACGGTTGCTCAGGTCTTGGTCAATGAATGGTTTTACAAGTTTGGTATTCCAGGTCGTTTACATTCGGATCAGGGACGTAACTTTGAGTCTTCACTCATTCGCCAACTGTGTGGCTTGTATGGAGTGGTGAAATCTCGCACAACCCCTTATCATCCGGCAGGAAACGGTCAATGCGAACGCTTTAACCGGACTCTGCATAATCTGTTACGCACTTTACCGGTATCCAGAAAGAGGGACTGGGTGTCATGTTTGCCCCAGGTTCTCTTTTATTATAATACCACCCCCCATCAAGCCACCGGTGAGTCACCCCATTTTTTGATGTTGGGACAGGAGCCGCGGTTGCCGGTGGACTTTCTGTTGGGTAGGGTACAGGAACCAGTGGCTGGTAGCGTACATGAATGGATCCGGGAGCACCAAGCCAGGTTACAAGTGGCATTTGACGGCGCACAGGAGCGATTACAAGTGGCGGCCAAACGGCGCAAGATGAAACATGATCAGCAGGTGCGGGATGCACCTTTGGTAGAGGGTCAGTTGGTGTACCTTCGGGAACATGCCCATAAGGGTCGACATAAGATTCAGGACGTGTGGAGCCCAATCGAGTATCAGGTGGTGCGGGCCCCTCCGGAGGGGGGTGGGGTCTACTCCATCGCTCCTAAGGATGATTTGAGTAAGGTAAGGAATGTACATCGTTCCCTACTTAAAGGGCGAGTACAGGGAGCTGCTCCTGTGGGGGTATATCTAGAGCAGTGGTTAGAGCGCCCAGAAGTGTCTATGCAGGAAGAGGAAGAGGAGGTGGATTTGGTACGGGTGATAGCTGGAGGTCCCCCTGCGTCGAGCAGGGAGTGTGTGATCTCTAACTTGCCCGCAGGCAATATAGCTCAGTCACCAGAAGGAGTGTTAGAGCTGGCTGCTTCAGGGCCCATCGGTGCTTCTGCTGAATCAGAGGTGGGGGACGTTTGGCCTGCTCCAGTATCTGTTTTGGAGGTGGATAGGCAGCTGGAAGGGGGAGAAACGGTAAGACGGACAGGGAGAGTAACAGCAGGCCACCACTCTAATCCTCATCACCTCCCTCGTATGTCAAGGGTGGCAGGGACAATGGATTCGGCGTCCAATTGCGTAGTGGCTCTTTTTAGACCTTGGAATTGAGGTGAGGGTTATTATTGGCTTGGGCATCGTCGGGTCGGCGATGCAAAAGCGGAGGGGGTAGATTGTGGTGAATGCCGGTTCGTGGGAGGTTTACAACTCAATTGAGTGGTATCGCTGTGTATATAAAGGGCACCCCCCTGAATAGAGGTATCCCACGTTATCGTGTTGCTGCGTCACTATCACTTCCGGAATCCTGCCGCTCGGAGTCTGAGGTATGGGTGTTTGGTGTTTAGTTTATGGTCTGCATGTGTATCGTGGATTTTAATAAGTTTCTGTGCAGCCGGTGTTGGTCTGTGGAGTTTATAAGACTGCCTAAGACGGTTGGTTTTCCCAGCGACCCTGTTACATTGCCTGTTTGGGAAGAAAACGACTGTAGATACATGTTGAGTAACCTGAGTGACGACTGCTCCTCTGTTTGGTGGGTAACGTAATTTTATTAGTGTGGGCACGGAATATGAATGAGTTTGTGGCACTTTTGCATGACGTGCTCTTTTTCCGTTCAGTGATCAGTACAAGGGATTGGTTTGCCGGATGTTTGATCAAGTCCAGTTGAGGGTATGTAAAATAATTTATATCCCTATGGGCATTCAAAAAGGTATACATTTTAACGGTTGTCTTTTGGTGTATTTTAGCCTTGCAAGGGTGACCTGCTCTGTGACATGGCCTAGCCGCGACATTGCTGTTTTGCTTTGGTTTTTCTTATGTTTTATTTTCACTGCTTTTGTGCTTATTTCGCTGGTGTCTTCGTCTGTGTTTGATGTTTCTGATTGGAGTCTAATTTGCTTTTGAATTGTTTCTTTTGTGTGTGAAACTTATCTTTTGTAGTAATAATAATAATATTAACTATTGTTATTAGGATTCGTTGTTTCTGTTGTTAATTTGAAGATTTATCTTGCATTTTCTTTGTTTTGATTTTTCCTTTGGTTAAATTGTTATCGTTGTTATTGATTTGGTGAACGTTTATTTAATTCTGTTTGGCATTAATATCGACTTTGGCTGTAATTATCTTTTCCTTTTCTTCTTTAGGAGCGGGGTGAGCCAGAGTGGGCGGGCTATCTGGTGCAGGGAGTAGAAGCTCTCCCTTTTTGTCCAAAGTGTGGGGTGTAGGTTTTTGCTTGCAGTGTAATTCCACTAGAGTGTGTGGGTGTGTGTGAGATTTCATTCACAGAGGGCTGGTTCATCGTGGGCCGCCATGATGCCCGATGCTTAGCCTGCCCACTCTCGGGGATACCCCAGCTCCGTTAATGGGCCCTTTTTGATTTAATATAACTTATTAATTGTGATTGATTGTTTTTCTTTATTGTTGTGGTTTTGGGTCATTTGTTGTCATCTTACTGTTTCCTTCTCCATGGTTTTCATTTTATCCTTGATGATTTAATAAAAATGTCATTGGTTTGTATCCACGCCTCTTTGTTTGGTGATTTGGGGGAGTGAACAAGCTTGCGTGCCTTTTCCTTTGATTAGTATGTCCCCAGGTGGTTAGCCAGGGGTGGCGTAGTCGCTACTAGTGAATATTCGGTAATCTGACCTTCATAGGACCCTTTATGCCACAATATGATAGAGGAGTCCTGCCTCCATTACTGTGCTATACATTATATTATTAATCGCCTTGATAGGACAGTACAAGAAACGCTATAAATAATATTTCATTGCGCAAAAGTATTATAATACGAAAAGCTCCAATAGAGAGCGGTATAAAGCGCTTATGCGCATCCCGTGCGCAGAATGATGCGCTTGAAGCAGTCACAGCGCGCAGCTCCGGAGTTCAAAGCACAGAGGAAAGAGAGATTGATGCGTAGCTTATTAAATCTGCGCGATTTATTTATTTATTTTATTAGTTTATTTGTCAGGGACAATGTACAAAAAACATTAATCTTACGAAAAGATGCTTTGTACCAGAGTTAGCAAATGCTAATTTCCATCTGCAGTCCCCGGGCAGGTGAACATAATATTAAAACATTACATTACAAATAACTGTCAATAGTACTAACAAATACATGCAATATTAATTGAACAGTGATCATTTAAAACTAATCAAATGTTCAAATGAAAAACTAATCAAAAAACCATCACAACCTAAATTATGTACAACATAGTCAAAAAACATTTACTTCAATATTACATTTAAGAAACTTTAAGTGTACTGATGCTGACACAGCTGGTTTTCAAGGATATATTTCTTTAAGTTTCGAGAGAAATTATTCAAATCTACAGACAACTTTAAACTGTCTGGAAGTTGATTCCATTGTTTAATGGTTTTAAATGATATGGCTGTCTGTGCAAAGGCAGAGAATCTTTGTAGATAGTTTGAGCCTTTTCTTTTAACGGTTTTAAATCTCAGTTATTGAGCGCTCTTGAAGAGCATTTCATAGTTTTGACTAGTAACCGAACGCAACACACAGTTTGAACGCTGAACGGAGGATGACTGACAGCCGCAGCAGAGAGAAGTGTTTACGTGAACTTGAATTTAACGACTTAAATATTTATCTGTACATAACATTATACTATGGAACGGCTGTGGTGCTTTATAATGCTTTTGTGCTTTCGTGGGGCTTAACAATTACACAGAATAGTATACACACAATATCGGATTTGGATCAGTCTCGTCTCTCCGATACCCGATCCGTGGAAAATGACCGGATCAGAACCGATACCGATCCTGAGTATCCTGAGCATCCCTATAATGAACGTGGTATTGTGTAGCTTGTCAGTGAACTACGGCTAGGTGTAGTAAATGCCGCTCCATCTGAAAGGATGTGATAGAGATTTACTATTAATCAGCTACTGACGAGATGCGCATGATCATCGCATTCGATTATTTGCACAGCCCTCCTGTCATGTAGCTTTGCAACTGATTCTTCTGTGCTTCTTTTGTAAGTAGGAATGAAAACCTGAACCCGGTATTAAACCAGCTCTGGGGCTAAATTACGAAATACTGTAGTATCGAAAAGCAAATGTTAACTGTTCTGCTTTTAAGTGCTGGGGAAATTAAGGAAATACACTTACAGTTTCCTCTTGCTACATAAATATTATCAAGCTAACTGTATCTTGCCAACCGTTTCCACATACGATAATATCAAGACATTCATCACTGATGCATTTTCGTTATTTTGCAATTCAGAAACGAGGTCTTTCTTGTACTTTAGGTCTGTGAAAATGTCATTTTATTTTCTAATGAGTTTGACTTCTGAGGATTATGAAAACAAGTTGTTTAAATTAAAGCGATATATTAGAGATAATCTGATGTGTTTTGATGACTTTATGGCTGCTGCGTGCGTGTCTGTTAAGTCCATGTGACCGTAGTAATCCATTATTAAACCACAACCCATTATTACACCACAAGTTTACACCACTGATCTATAATAGAGAACTGGATTGCTCATGACGTCATAGAAGTGAAGCCACTGCACCTCCATATTGGTATACTCTATTGCTCCCATAAATTCAATTAATAGTAAATCTTACCATCTTAATGAGAACACATCACCTAACGAGTCAGGGTTTTTATACATGTACATTCTTACAATGCAAACATGCTGCATGCAGGGGCGTCGCTAATGGGGAGAAAAGGGTGACAGAGTGCATAGGGCCCAGAGGTCTGGGGGGCCCGCAATCGCCTACTGGCCATCGGGAGCACCGGCACATTCCATTCAAATAGTGGGCCGAACGCCGAAACAAAGGCGAACATCAGATGAGTACGATGAACATCAGGGGGCAGTCGTGGCCTAATGGATAGCGAGTCGTACTTGTAAGCGGAAGGTTGTGGGTTCGAATCTCAGGTCCGGCAGGGATTGTTACCACGACTGAGGTGTCCTTAAGCAAGGCACTGAACCCCCAACTGCTCCCCGGGCGCTGTAACATGGCTGCCCACTGCTCCGGGTGTGTGTTCACTTAGGATGGGTTAAATGCAGAGAATACATTTCACTACTGGTTATATACTCTCTATGTAATTGTGTATGTGACAAATAATCTTAATCTAATCATCAGATGGATGAGATCCTCAACAAATGTATTATAAATGACAAAGTGCTTTTTCTGAAATCTGAATAAAATTTTATATTTTCTTTGTGCATATACCTTAATTCACCTTGTACAATTATTCACTGTTTATGTAGTTATGTTGTTTTTATTTGTAACTGCAAATGTTTCAACAATGAGTTCATTAACAGCATGCATTTTGAAGCAGTTGATTTCAATGTTGGTGAATTCAATAATTAATACATAACATTTTACTCCTATGGAAACTGTAATGCTAGAATTTGCATGCCTGAAATATGTTGCTCAATTAGGACAAAAAGAAAAATATCATAACAACATTCAGAGAAATAATGCTGACAACATACAG
Organism: Aspiorhynchus laticeps; assembly: GCA_023376895.1. NCBI lineage: Eukaryota > Metazoa > Chordata > Actinopteri > Cypriniformes > Cyprinidae > Aspiorhynchus > Aspiorhynchus laticeps. The sequence goes on from CM041816.1 coordinate 4,547,132, forward strand.
TACAGACTTAAAGACAAGAAGCTTTATTTCCAACATGATGCATGGTAAGCTTTGAATTGCAATACAGTATAGAGCAACACGGTAACAGAGGCTTGTATTATAATATGTATTGCATATACAAATCAATTTCTGATATTAATAACAGTTCATGTTTAATATTTTCTGTGTAATTGCATAAATAAATATATTTTGTGTTGGATCAGCTACCACCTAACCAATTTAATATCCTGGCTGAAAAAACTTTAAACATTGCAGATAACATCTGAAGTAAAAATTAATTTACACACACATATCCTAAAAACTACTCTTGTGTGACTGATATGCTTCAGATCGGGTGATTTTCAGTCAGTGTTTCGGCTGGTAGGCAGTGATGCTCTCTGCTGGTAGGGAATAGTAAGATGGTCGATCGAACACTTCACCACCTGATGACAGTTTAGAGCACAATGAGCGATCCAGTCATTATACTGTATAGATCGGTACTGTAACATGATAGATATGCAGAAGCTGCACTGTAAAGCTTCTTGCACACTGAGTGCAAATGTTATTCGTCATCCTTTTCTATCAAAATGCTTGCTACGGATGTGAAAATGCAGAAAATCGAGCCTGATCTGATTTTTTTTATAATGGACAAAAGTTTCGGAGGCAGCTAGTGTGTAAACGTGATTGACACAACGTGTGGTCGTAATTATTATTATTTTTATTTTATTTTTTTATTATTTTTTTTTATCAACATTTTTTTATTTTCATTTTTTCACAAACAACACAACATAATATCCAAAATAAAACAAAACAAAACAGCAGACACATACTCAACATCTCAAGGTTCAATCAAAAGGGAGGGAGAGAGGGAAGGACAACAAGAACACAAAAGTTACTCCTTTAAATAATCACGTATATTCAGTAAAAAACACTGCCAAGCCTCAATGGTTGAACGCCTGGCCCCACCGACTCGCGCCGTTGTACATTCACATGAGACAATTTGCAGGAGGCTACGGATCCAATATGCCTCTCTACACATGTGTGGTGTAAACCAGTTCTGAATTATTCTCTCTGCCCCTGCCAAGCCCGTGAAGTGCCAAGGCAAGCGGTGGTCCTGAGACGGGCGACCCGGAGTCTCTGGATCCTGCTCTTCAGGAGATGGTGACCGCACCACTCCTTCCCCCAGAGGAGGGCCGGGTGGAGAATCTTTTGTTCCCTTTTTGTTTTGTTCCGCCACTGGCTCTGGTTCCGCCAGTGGTACCCAAAACCTCAAAAAAAGAGCAGTTTCCTTTTTCTCCGGGTCCCATGAGGGCGAGGATGGCAGTGCACAAGACCAAGGTCTCCACACTCCCGTCCCCCTCTCCTTTCGCCTATGAGCAGCAGGGTCCGGTCCGAGGACACGATGCCTTCTCCTGTGCCCCCTGCTCAGCCTTGGAGCCAGGTAAGTGTCGCACTGCGCACTCAGACCCCACTTTGGAACGCACTGCCTTCCGAGTCGGGCCCCTGTGCTCCACTTCGCTGCCCCACCGCGGGTACGTCTGTGGCTTCCCTGGTCCCGCTTGTACGGTCTCTGGGGGCCTGGCTAGCGCTCCCCAGGCCATCTCGCTGGCTCATGAGAACCATCAGACTTGGCTACGCGATTCAGTTCACCCGGCGTCCTCCCAAGTTCAGGGGCGTTCGGTTCACCTCTGTGTTGAGCAAGGATGCCCCTCTCTTGCGTGCGGAAGTCGCGGTCCTGCTGGCGAAGGACGCGATAGAGCCGGTCCCTCAAGCCGAGATGAAGTCAGGGTTCTACAGCCCGTACTTCATCGTACCCAAGAAAGGCGGTGGGTTACGACCAATCTTGGACCTGCGCGTCCTGAACCGGGCCCTTCACAAGCTCCCGTTCAGGATGTTGACGCAGAGATGCATTTTTCAATGCATCCGTCCGTTCGATTGGTTCGCAGCGATCGACCTGAAGGATGCATACTTTCATGTCTCAATCCTCCCTCGACACAGACCGTTTCTTCGCTTTGTGTTCGAAGGATGAGCATATCAGTACAAAGTCCTCCCCTTCGGGCTATCCCTGTCGCCTCGTGTCTTCACCAAGGTTGTGGAGGCAGCCCTTGTTTCATTAAGGGAAGCAGGCATTCACGTTCTCAACTACCTCGACGACTGGCTCATACTGGCCCAGTCTCGAGCACTGTTGTGCGATCACAGGGACACGGTGATTGGCCACCTCAGCCGGTTGGGGCTGCGGGTCAACTGGGAAAAGAGCAAACTCTCCCCTGTGCAGAGGATCTCTTTTCTCGGCATGGAGTTGGACTCGGTCAACCTCACAGCACGTCTCTCAGTGGAGCGTGCTCAGTCGATGCTGAACTGCCTGGAGTCTTTCCAGCGCAAGACGGTGGTTCCACTGAAACACTTTCAGAGGCTCCTGGGGCATATGGCATCCGCAGCCGCTCAGATTGCTTCATATGAGACCGCTTCAGCATTGGCTTCACGTCCGGGTCCCGAGATGGACATGGCGACGCGGCACATACCGGGTCTCAGTTACCCCGTCCTGCCGTCAGACCTTCGGCCCGTGGTCGGATCTTGCTTTTCTTCGGGCAGGAGTTCCCCTAGTGCAAGTATCCAGGCACGTTGTTGTGTCAACAGATGCCTCTGCCATGGGCTGGGGAGCCATGTGCAACGGGCATGCAGCTGCAGGGCTCTGGACAGGGTCCCGGTTGCAGTGGCATATCAATTACCTCGAGTTGCTAGCAGTATGGCTTGCTCTGCGCCGCTTCAAAGGGCTGCTACACGACAAGCATGTACTGGTACGTACGGACAACACTGCGACCGTTGCGTACATCAACCACCAGGGTGGTCTACGCTCCCGTTGCCTGTCGCAACTCGCCCGCCATCTCCTCCTTTGGAGTCAGAAGAATCTGAGGTCGCTTCGCACCGTTCATATCCCTGGTGAGCTCAATCGTGCAGCCGACGAGCTCTCACGTCAGCCCTTTCTCAGAGAGGCGGCACCCTCTGGCACCCGCGTCCAGACTTGTGGAATCTCCACATATGGTCCTTGGACGGGACGCGGAGGTTCTAGATGGGCTACCTCCAGATGCAGGATATACTGTCATGTAGCTTTGCAACTGATTCTTCTGTGCTTCATTTGTAAGAAGGAATGAAAACCTGAACCCGGTATTAAATCAGCTCTGGGGCTAAATTACGAAAGACTGTAGTATCGATAAGCAAATGTTAACTGTTCTGTTTTTGGTGCTGGGGAAATTACAGAAATACACATACAATTTATTATTGCTACATAAATATTATCAAGCTAACTGTATCTTGCCAACCGTTCTACATGTGATAATTTCAAGACAATTGACACAGATGCGTTCGCGCTATTTTGCAATTCATAAGTGAGATCTCTCTTGTACTTTAGGGGTGTTCAATTAGTCTAATTGTATTTTCGATTTCGAGTTTGACTTTCAAGGATTATGATAAGATATTTGAGGTAACTTGATATATTAGAGAAAATCTGATGTGTCTTGAGGACTTCATGACTGCCATGTGTGTGTGTCTGTTAAGTCCACACCACTGTAGTAATACATTATTATAAGTTTACACCACTGATCTATAGTAGAGAACTGGATTGCTCATGACATCATAGAAGTGAAGCCGCCACGCCACCATATTGCTGCTATTCCCTAGTGCTCCCATACATTGTTGAATTAATAGGAAATCATATGATTTTAATGAGAAAACATCACCTGATAAGTCAGTGTTCTTATATCTTAAGAATTCCTGTACATTCTTACAACACAAACGTCCTAAGCATGTAAATCTGGTTATTTATTTAATATTGGGAATTTCCCTTGTGTATTAAAAAGTTACGTATTATCAGAATCAGAATTAGCTTTATTGCCAGGTATGTTTGCACATACGAAGAATTTGTTTTGGTGACAGAAGCTCCACAGTGTGACAGAATGACAGTGACAAGACAAGACAAGACAAGACAGATAATAAAAATAATAATATACAAATATATAAAATAGACAATGTGCAAAAATAGCACAAATACAACCCAGCAGGCACAAAACAGGCACACAACGTCATAAGACGTTGGTATTTGGTTAAATTTTGGTTGCGACGTCAGGTGACCAAAATCCAATGTAAATCCAACATCTAATGTCAATGATAAATTGATGTCCAATACCGACATCAGCTGACGTTGAGATTTGGTTGTTTTTAGGTTGTGTAACCAAAATCCAACGTTAAGCCAACATCAAATTGACGTCAAATATTGACGTCAACCCGATTTTCATTTTCAACCAAAATCCAACGTCTGTCTGACGTCATGTCCAACCTGACGTTACATAGACGTCTGGTGCCTGCTGGGAATATACAAAATAGACAATTTAGTATGTACAGGTATGTTAGGCGCAAATTTGAAATGTAATAAGTATGTGTGTTAAATAAATAAATGTATGATAGTGTTCTGTGTTTCATGTTTATTGTTAAGTGTTAAGTGTACAAATGTTCATGAGATGGATTGCCTGAGGGAAGAAACTGTTCCTGTGCTGGTCATTCTGGTGCTCAGAGCTCTGTAGCGTCGACCAGATGGTAACAGTTCAAAGAGGGAGTGTGCTGGATGTGAGGGGTCCAAAGCACTAGCGTAGCCAGAAATGTTAAAGTGGGTGGGCCTACATAAAATTGGGTGGGCCAAGAGTGTAGCATATGAAAACTGCATGTCAAATTGCCAACACAAAATACAGCACCAAGGTTCATTACACAGTACTTCTAAAGCATGCATTGACATTAGTAATTTGTTATATTAATGTTCATTTCAAAATTTAGGAAATTATAAAAATTCAAAGTTGTATCTGTTAACATTTGCATGAGCTGGTTAACAAAGATGAATAAACACGGTAACAAATGTATTTCTAATGTTAGTTAATGCATTAACTAACGTTAACTGAAGGAAGTGTATTAAAAAGCATTACCTCAGTGTGAAACAACGGGGCTTCGCTGATGATTTCATAATCAAACTTCTCTGTCAGTTCACGCACATCGAGGACCGCAGAAATGTGCGTAGCTGCATATTATGCAGTTTGTTTTGGCGACCAGGATCCAGCACAAAGTTTATGTGTTTCTTTCCACAAAGGACGCATCTTTTTAGTGGATCAAACACTGTAACTATGCTAATATGATGCTTCAAACACGCTTGGTTCAGAAGTTTCCAATCGATAAATCCTGCAACCGCAGGTGGTCTGTCGGGTTTCATTTGTAGATGGTCCGTATTTATTGCTAAGGCTTTTACTTTTTAAAGAATTGATCTGATTAATGATTGCTCAACTCGGCTATTTTCAAATTTAACTCCACAAACGCGTGCATTTTACTATTATATCCTTACGTCGTAAACATAACATTGTGGGTGGGACTAACAGAAACGGACGAATCATCATCATTTTGACAAGCGTGATGCACCTATAGGAAGAGGGAAAACTAAGAAACGACCGGTAATTGACCATGAAAGCAAGCGTTTAATATTTTTTAATAAATATATAAAATTACAGTGAAATAAGACGTTTATTAGTATCGTTTAATAAATTACACCCATTTGGAAAATTACCAACTTCTCATTGGGTGGGCCACAGATGAAAGTGGGTGGGCCCGTGCCCACCCAGGCCCACCCAGGCCCACCCGTAGCTACGCGACTGGTCCAAAGTGATTTTGCCAGCCCTTTTGCTCACTCTGGATGAGTACAGTTCTTGGAGACTGGGGAGGGTTGTGCCAATGATTCGCTCAGCAGTCCGGACTACTCTCTGTAGTCTTCTGAGTTCAAATTTGGTAGCTGAGCTGAACCAGACAGTAATTGAAGTGCAGAGGATGAATTCAATGATGGCAGAGTAAAACTGTTTCAGCAGCTCCTGTGCCAGGTTGAACTTCCTCAGCTGGCGATGGAAGTACAACCTCTGCTGGACCTTTTTGACAATAGAGTCTATGTGTATGTCCCACTTTAGGTCCTGGGAGATGGTGGTGCCCAGGAACCCGAATGACTCTACACAATCTTTCCTAACCAGTCATTACAAGTAACATGACAAAGAAAGATTATCTGAAGTTTTCACAGTGAATAAACAGTTCACAGTTTATCTTCATCTTTAAAACCAGAAGATTTAACTGTGAGATTCAGATCAACTCAAAGATGGGAGTTCATCCCCAAAGAACAATGTCAGAAAGTTTTATTCTTGTATATCACGTTGCTTCATGATATAAATTATATTTACTTTCATAGAATGTTCAATTGTCTTATAATGCATATGTATCACTTGTAGTTTGCTAGCTCTTTCATGAAGGGAAGCAGAAGTTTTTTTTACAAACTGTTCTTGTTCGGGAAGCTGAGGAAGAGACTGCAACATTTTTAAGAGAGACTGAGTTATATTTTTTTTTATTTTGTTCTTCATTGTGTAAGGTCTCTGTGGAACAGATCCACCATAAAGCTGCAGAATTAACAAATTCCCAAAACAGCATTTAAAGATTCACCCACACAGCCATCACAAGGTCATAAAACTGACAGCACCCTCATTGTCTGAATCAGTTTCCTCTCAACATGATAATAGCTAATCCAATCAAAGAAAAAGAGAACTCCTTTGTCTCGACGAACTGAAGAGCCATTTAAGCAACATATGGTTAAGTGCTACCTCATGACCACTATGCATAAATCCATAGTAGAAGCCGAAAACAGAAAAGGCAAATTTACGTGACACTCTCCAGGAATGCAGACACCCAAGAACCGTACAGCGTGACTCATCGTGAGCCCCGTGAGCAGGGGCCTGTAACCTTCAACATCAAAAGAGCCATTTTGGCCCATATCCCAGCGAATAAAATTATTGCACTTTAGGGCTGTGCGGTTAATCTAATTTTATTTTCAATTTTGATTTTGACTCCCATGGGTTATGAAAACAAGATGTTTGAGGTAAAGAGATATATTGGAGAAAATATGATGTGTCAGTATTTTGGATCAACACATTAGTTCTTAAAGTAACAGCAGCCTGTGGAGCAGTCGTGGCCTAATCGTTAGAGAGTCGGACTTGTAACCTAAATGCACTTATGCACCCCGATACCACCAGAGACACTGGCTTTTGAACTGAATGCTGATAACATGCTGGAAGGTCTCCCTCCTCTTTAGCCCGGAGGACACGGCGTCCGTGATTTCTAACAAGAATGTCAAATTTGGACTTGTCTGACTATAGAACACTTTTCCACTTTGAAAAAGTCAATTTTAAATGAGCCTTGGCCCAGAGGACACTACGGCGCTTCTGGACCATGTTCACATATGGCTTCCTTTTTGCATGATAGAGCTTTAGTTGGCATCTGCAGATGGCATGGCGGATTGTGTTTACCGACCAGTTTCTGGAAGTATTCCTGGGCCTATTTAGTAATGTCAAGCAGGCATAAAATTTAAAATGTGCTTATTTAGTGGATAAAAGTGTAGAATTTCTCTGTTTAAACATTTGTTATGTTATCTATGTTCTATTGTGAATAAAATATTGGCTCACGTCATTTGAAAGTCTTTTAGTTTTAATTTTATTCAAATTTAAAAAACGTCCCAACATTTCCAGAATTCGGGCTGTATAAATGCTGTCAACCTAATCAGCTTTTTATATCAAATCAGTGGCTTCGCCATTTAACATGGAATATTGTTTTAGATTTTAAAAATGTATGCTGTGCAACAAACACACAGTTCATATTTAATACTTGTTAAATTGTTGTTTTGGTTTCCAAATTCAGACATAATAATATACACACTAGGGATGGGAAGATTCACCGATTCACTCGGTGCATCTGCAAAAAAAGTTAACGATGCGATACATCGATTTAAAAGAGCATCAGATACAAGTTGGCATTTGTATCGTGATGCTTCACATATTTGCATCGGTAAAAAACTATTTATTTATATATAATTACTAGTGTATGCACTATACTTCTATTATTTAGAAAGTGACCAATAATCTGTGACCAATATTCTATATGTAAATTGATTTCTCCTGTCTAAACTCTTTCTGAAGCTGCTGCATGATATGTATACAACACTATGGAGACCTAAGGAATAGCAGGCATTAAAGTCCAAAACCTTTCTTGAATTTACCTAACAAATCAATCCGGGCTAAAGCGGTTCCATAAATGACACATTAAGCTCACACAGTCTAATTAATTTGTGGACGTTTATTCTTAAGCAGCCCTTAATGTCTAATCATGGATCAAATCGATCCACCATGGCAAACAGTGAATATATTTGTGCTGTTTAATGCATTTGAGACGTTATGTTTTCCTCAGTGCATAACATGTCACAGGTATATTTTTAATCTGTAAATGTTAGAAAGGCATGCACATATATCCATTTTGCTGTCAGAAGTGGGCGAGGCTTACGCGAGTAAAGAGCGCTGCTGCATGCATGTGCGCTAAACAGACAGAACGCAATAGAATAGTAGCGCAATAATTCTGAGTCAAATATGACATTAAATGTGCCTTTTGTAGAATTTTAAACCTACATATAAGTGCATTTTTATTATAGCAGTAACTGTAAAGAGACTATTGTAATATGTTAATGTGTGTCAGTGGTAATATCATTGCATTCCTATTGGTCAGTGTTGGAGGAACTCAGCTTAGCCTGACAGTTAGCCTGCTCTGGACCAGTTTAGTTTCCCAGCACAAGTTGCCACAGTGATTGAGCTTGATCTATGTTAAATTTACTTTATGGAACCAAATTATTTGACAATGAGTCAGACTAACTGAAATAAGCCTGGCCTATTTGGTAAACTTGTTTTAAGAAACAGGCCTCGAGGCATTTGAAGTCAGAAAACAAATAAGTTAATTTATGATTTGCTGTCTGTCTGATCCAAAGAAATAAAAGCGATCATATTTTTTCCATTGCATCATATTGCATCAAATCGCATTGTGTTGAATCGGTAGCTGCTTCATATGTACAACCCAAATTCCGGAAAGGTTTGGACGTTTTTTAAATTTGAATAAAATGAAAACTAAAAGACTTTCAAATCACATGAGCCAATATTTTATTTACAATAGAACATAGAGAACATAACACGTTTAAACTGAGAAATGTAACACTTTTATCCACTAAATGAGCTCATTTCAAATTTGATGCCTGCTACAGGTCTCAAAAAAGATGGCACGGGGGCAACAAAGGGCTGAAAAAGCAAAGAAATGTTGAAAAGATTCAACCGGGAGAACATCTAGCAACTAATTAAGTTAATTGTCATCAGGTCTGTAACATGATTAGCTATAAAATGGATGGCTTAGAGAGGCAGAGTCTCTCAGAAGTAAAGATGGGCAGAGGCTCTCCAATCTGCGAAAGAATGTGTAAAAAGTTTGTGGAATACTTTAAAAACAACATTCCTCAACATCAAATTGCAAAGGCTTTGCAAATCTCATCATCTACAGTGCATAACATCATCAAAAGATTCAGAGAAACTGGAGAAATCTCTGTGCGTAAAGGACAAGGCCGAAGACCTTTGTTGGATGCCCGTGGTCTTCGGGCCCTCAGACGACACTGCATAAGTCATCAGCATGATTCTATCATTGACATTACTAAATGGGCCCAGGAATACTTCCAGAAACCACTTTCAGTAAACACAATCTGCCGTGCCATCTGCAAATGCGAACTAAACCTCTATCATGCAAAAAGAAAGCCATATGTGAACATGGTCCAGAAGTGCATTCGTGTCCTGTGGGCCAAGGCTCATTTAAAATGGACTGTTTCAAAGTGGAAAAGTGTTCTATGGTCAGACAGGTCCAAATTTGACATTCTTGTTAGAAATCACGGACGCCATGTCCTCCGAGCTAAATAAGAGGGAGACCTTCCAGCGTGTCATCAGCGTTCAGTTCAAAATCCAGCATCTCTGATGGTATGGGGGTGCATAAGTGCATACGGTATGGGCAGCTTGTATATTTTGGAAGGCACTATGAATGCTGACAGGTATATAAAGGTATGTTGTAAAGCAACATATGCTCCCCTCCAGACTGTGTCAACCACATACTGCAGCTATTACAACAGCATGGCTTCGTAGTAGAAGAGTCCGGGTGCTGAATTGGCCTGCCTACAGTCCAGATATTTCACCTGTAGAGAACATTTGGCAGATCATTAAACGAAAAATATGTCAAAGATGACCACAAACTCTTCAGCAGCTGGAAACCTATATCAGGCAAGAATGGAACCAAATTCCAACACCAAAACTCCAGAAACTCATAACCTCAATTCCCAGACATCTTCAGACTGTTTTGAAAAGAAGAGGAGATGCTACACCATGGTAAACATGCCCCTGTTCCAACTATTTTGAGACCTGTAGCAGGCATCAAATTTGAAATGAGCTCATTTTGTGCATAAAATTGTAAAGTTTCTCAGTTTAAACATTTGTCATGTTATCTATGTTCTATTGTGAATAGAATATTGGCTCATGTGATTTGAAAGTCTTTTAGTTTTCATTTTACTCAAATTTAAAAAAATGTCCCAACATTTCCTGAATTCGGGTTGTATCTTCAATGTATCGTATTGTTGGTTATGCATCAAGATGTGTATCGCATTATGAGATCAGTTATGAGATGCACAACCCTAATACACACACACACATATATATATATATATATATATATATATATATATATATATATATATATATATATATATATATATATATATATATATATATATATATATATATATAATTTCTAAACTAAACAAGTAAAATGCAGCACAGTGGTAAAGGGAAACATTACCATATTAGAGGTTAAAATAATTGTTTCATAATTGATGAACTTCGCAATGTTATCAGTGTGTTTTCTGGTTTATTATTGTGAAGCTGCTTTCAAGCAATCTGCTCTGTGTAAACACTATATGAATAAATAGCAGTCATGGCCTAATGGTTAGAGAGTTTGACATACCCAAAGCTTACGGGTCCGAGTCTCAGTACCGGCAGGGATTGTAGGTTGTGGGAGTGAATGACCAGCGCTCTCTTCCACCTTCAATACCACGATTGAGGTGAGACCCTTCAGCAAGGCACCGAACCCTCAAACTGCTCCCTGGGCGCTGCAGCAATATGGCTGCCCACTGCTCTGGATGTGTGTGTGTGTGTGTGTGTGTGTGTGTGTGTGCGATGAAATGCAGAGCACACGTTATGGTACACCATACTTCACCACACGTCACGTCCTTCCTTTCCTTTCCTTTCCTTTCCTTAAAGTTGACTTGACTAAACACTTGTGATAAGGTATAAGGTAATTGTACATAAAACAATATTCATGGAGGCACTTTCAACAGGGTTATTGGGTAATTTGTAGGAACCAAAAACTAACTGGCTCTTAAAGGTGTGCAGCTTTAAAACAATACATAATAAGAGTACATAAACACCCAGACAGACAAGACAGTACAAAACGACAGGAAAGCCCTCCAGGGCCAGACAGACAGGACAGGACAGGACAGCCCACAGGAACCGCTTCCAACTCCACAACAAGGGGACAGGCGGCTAGAATGGCCTCCATGGCCACAACAAGAGCCGCCTGCCCCAGACGTGTCTCCGTGGACAAGACATGACAAGACAAGGTAAGTTAAAATGTTCCTGTGGGCACAACACGACTTAAAAACGGCACTCCTGGCCGTAACAGGTGGACTAGATCCACGGGGCTAGGGTTAGCGGCGGCCAGCGGGCATGAGTCAGCGCCAATCCGGCGGGCTTGAGTCAGCGGCGATCTGGCAGGCATGAGTCAGCGGCGATCCGGCGGGCTTGAGTCAGCGGCGATCCAGCAAGCATTGAGTCAGAGGCGGGCCGGTGGCGTGATCTCCCGCGAATGGCGTGCCTGGGGGAGCGGCAACCCGGGAACTAGGCAACCCGCCGGCGGGCTAGGGAGAGCCACCGCCGGCGGCGGATATCTCCCGCGATCGGCGGGCATGAGGGCATCGCGGCCAGTGGACTCGCGGCGATCCCGCCGAACTCCCACGCCGTCTTGCAGTGGGCTATGGTGGGATTACGAGCGGCGACTTCCTTGCCGCGGGACAGACATAAACAAACTGACTGGAACAAAACAAACGAAAACAAAACGAGGTGAATGGGCGCCGCTTACGGTTTAGGTCTGGTCTTCTGTCACGGTGCACACACGAGGGAGGAACAAGGACACGCAGATGAGGACGTAAACTCAAATAATAGTCTTTAATGACATCCAAACAAGGCAGGGCAAGACAAGGCATGACTGACATGGACAGAAACACCGGTGAGTAACGAGTAGACCAGACCAAATCAAACTGAACAGACAGGACTATAAATACACAGGTAAATCATAGATAATTGGACAAATATGGCTGGACAAGGATTAACTCATAATGACAATTAACGAGGACAGGAAACAAACCAAATATGGTCACAGGAGGCGGGAACACATGACACACACAACAGAACCCTGACAATCATAGTCTGAATTTTTCCGCTCTTGCAGAGTATAATTTAGACATGAGTTCTATAACAAGAATATGATAGATTTTACAAAGAATTGACTGATATCATCATCTCGGGATGGAATTATCAAAACACAAACATACCAAACGTGAATATAAACTATTCAGTATTTATTAAAATATAACTGTTCTGTATGAATTTTAAATTGTCTGATTTGCTCTGATACACTACATTGTTGATACAATGAATAATACGTTTAGTAAATCATTAGCTACTTGAAACTACAACCCCAAATCAGAAAAAGTTGGGACAGTATGTAAAACGCAAATAAAAAAGAAAGTAGTGATTTCAAAATTTACTTTGACTTGTATTTCATTGCAGACAATATGAACACAAAATATTTCATGTTTTGTCTGGTCAACTTCATGTCATTTGTAAATATACATCCTTTCCTGTCATTCAGACCTGCAACACATTCCAAAAAAAGTTGGGACAGGAGCAATTTAGGGCTAGTAATGAGGTAAATTGCTTAAATAATGATGTGATTTGAAACAGTTCACGTCAACAGGTGATTGTAATTATGATTGGGTACAAAAGCAGCATCCAAGAAAGGTCTAGTACTTTAGAAGCAAAGATGGGCCGAGATCGCCAGTTTGCCAACAAATACGTGAGAAAATTATTGAAATGTTTAAAAACAATGTTCCTCAAAGAAAGATAGGAAGAGATTTGGATATTTCACCTTCAACAGTGCATAACATAATTAAAAGATTCAAGGAATCTGGAGGAATTTCAGTGCGTAAAGGACAAGGGCGCAAGCCTAAGCTGAACAACCGTGATCTCCGATCCCTCAGGCGGCACTGCATCAAGAATCGTCATTCATCTATAAGCGATATCACCACATGGGCTCAGGACTACTTTGGCAAACCTTTGTCAAGTACCACAATACGTAGTTACATCCACAAATGCCAGTTAAAACTGTACTGTGCCAAAAGGAAGCCCTATGTTAACAGTGTCCAGAAGCGCCGTCGACTTCTCTGGGCTCGGAGGCATCTGGGATGGACCATCACACAGTGGAAACGTGTACTATGGTCAGATGAATCAGTATTTCAGGCATTTTTTGGGAGGAATGGACGCCGTGTGCTCCGGACCAAAGAAGAAAAGGATCATCCAGACTGTTACCAGCAACAAGTCCAAAAGCCAGGGTCTGTCATGGTATGGGGTTGTGTCAGTGCCCTTGGCAAAGGTAACTTGCACTTCTGTGATGGCACCATTAATGCTGAAAAGTACATTGAGATTTTGGAGCACAATATGCTGCCTTCAAGAAGACATCTTTTCCAGGGACGTCCATGCATATTTCAACAAGACAATGCAAAACCACATTCTGCACACATTACAAAGTCCTGGCTGCGGAGGAAGAGGGTACGGGTACTTGACTGGCCTGCCTGCAGTCCCGACCTGTCTCCAATAGAGAATGTGTGGCGCATTTTGAAGCACAAAAGACTTGTTTGCAGGAAGAATGGGACAAAATTACACCTGAAACACTTCATCACTTGGTGTCTTCAGTCCCTAAACGTCTTTTAAGTGTTGTGAAAAGGAATGGCAACATTACAAAGTGGCAAATGCTTTACTGTCCCAACTTTTTTTCGGAATGTGTTGCAGGTCTGAATGACAGGAAAGGATGTATATTTAAAAATGACATGAAGTTGACCAGACAAAACATGAAATAGTTTGTGTTCATATTGTCTGCAATGACATACAAGTCAAAGTAAATTTAGAAATCACTACTTTCTTTTTTTATTTGCGTTTTCCATACTGTCCCAACTTTTTCTGATTTGGGGTTGTAATACAAGTTAAGTAAAAGTGAAAACAAACGAGAGATTTTTCTCTCCACTGATTTTTAAGTACTCTATTTTAAGTTCTCTATCACTCTATTTATAAATATTATAAGCAATCTCCATATTTGAGTTGATCAGACTCTCTCACTGTTGGTCATGAAGATGGACTTTGCCAACTTTGGATGATGTTTCTTTGTCGTGTAACTCGTTGCATTTGATTAGGACAGATTTAAACTGGCTTTATTGCATCACGTTTGCTGTCGCAGTCACCGTGATTGTAGCTGTAGACTAGATAACTGATGAAACTCTGATGTGGTTTCTCTCCAGTGTGTATCTTTTCATGTGTTTTCAGGGTTTCTGACAGATTAAATCTTTTTAACACATTTGCATGTGTTTTCTGAAGTTGTAGCACGTTGAGCTCTCTCGGCCACCATAAAAATGTGAAGTTAAAGGGAAAAAATGAGCCCTGATGTAACAAAGTAGACAACTGATATATAATGTTATGATCACTTTGATCCATTTTATAAATTAATTATAAGTTCCAGAAACCTTTCATGAATGACATACACTGATCATCAAGTATTTTTTAAAACATTATATGCACAAATCACACATCCCTGTAGTGAGAGCTATTAAATATATTTGATCAATGACACAGTCTAATGTGATATTAACATTAAAATATAATACTGCCATATGTTGACACCAACTTTTAGACTGATATTTAATTTATTTTACTAAAAACGTATTACGGGCCACTTACACTAGATTTTTCCTTCCACTGACTTTCATTCAAACACATGTGAATGTGGGACTTTTCAGAAACTTTTGCAGTAAAGTGGATTTGATTATATATTTTTAGATTTTGGAATGATTATTATTTGTTATACACTTGTAAACATGCCTCAGAGTGTGACGTCATATCACGACTGTTGCAGTGTCTGTAGAAATTTCACATGCTCAAAGTCTGGACTGGCCACGGCTTTAACTAGTGTTAAATTAACCATTGTAGTTAGCTTTATCTGTTTCCATGTTTCACTCAACCCTGTTACTTCTTGGTTGAGTTTTACAACCCTGAAAACTACATGATTTTCCTCCTTTTAAAAACAGAGCATTTCTTAAAATTGTGACACACAGGAAGTGACATCACCTTGGCTCTTTTGACAGCGTGATCGGAGGACAAGAAAATCATCTCAATCCATTGTTTTAGTTTTCACACAAACTGTACAGGGTTGATCTATTATCTAAATAAATACAATATTCTAAACTATATTCCCACATATTTGGTTAAACATTTGTGAACCAGAATAAATGTAAAATAAAACAGTTAAATTTATATTTCGTCTGACCTGACATTGACAATCAATATGGAAGTTTACCAAACCTCTCTTTACAGAACATTTCATCGAAGATTTTTTCTAATGAAAATATGAATTAATCAAGTATAATCAGTGTGAATATAGCCATTGCAATCTACTATTATGATCATGTGTGTCGTGTAAGGAGGACTGCAGGAGAGTAATCAAGTTCTTCTACTATTATGATCCTGATTATGTTGTCCAGCTCAGCTCAGTTTAGTGTCTGTGCAATCAAGTCTACGATATCACTGGAAACGAAGTGAGACAAGATTAAATTAAATTTACAGATTTTGTTGATAAATTAAAATTAAATAATTGATGTAAAAGGTTATTATGATTTACAGTATCAAACACTTTATGTAAATCAAGAAATACAGCCCCTACCACTCCACCTTTCTCCATTAATGCCTTTACCTTTTCAATAAAATAACAAGTAGCAGTTTCTGTTGAATGATTTACCCTAAAGCCGAACTGCATCGGATGTAACTGGAAAGGACTATTATTAAAATGGTCAATGATTAATTAGCAAATTCTTTATTATAATTATTCTGCTTCTTCATTAAAATTCAGCCAGATTTGTAAAAATATAGAAATATAAACTAATGTAATACAAATAATATAAATTCTTCAAAATATAAATGGTAGGAAACAGTTGGAAGAATAAACAGAAATAAATGTACAGATTTGTAAACAACAAATACCCTGTCTGTTGACACCAAAGAACAAAATTTTAAGTGGCGTGGTGGCTTCTGCAAGAAATTGCTCTTGAAGTCTTAAGGTTTTGATGCCAGAAGATAGACTTTTTTTTTTTTGTTACCAGAGACAATGAAGCCAAGAGACCCTGCAGAGAATCTGCTGAGTCTGTGTCTGCACACTTTTTATATAGCTTATATATATAATATTTTTAGTAAGCTTATGAATGATACTTATCATTCAGGCCACAATGGCTAGTCTATATTTCCTCATGTCAGCATAATAGTAAAGTAACACAAAGAGGTCTCAGTTCATCTCGTCAGCACAAGATCATCACACGTTTTCTCTTAATAGCAGCTCATCATATTTAAGCACACACAGTTAAATACATGACTGTAAAAGTAGTATAACTCGATTACACACATTCCACTTTCCTGCAGGCCTCCATACACACAGACAAACACATGATCATAATAGTAGAATATCTTGATACACAAATGGCCATATTCACACCAATTAATTCACATCTTGATCAATAAAAATCTTCTACAGTGGCAAGCCTATAAAACTGCTCCATTGAATAACAATATTTGTTATTTCTCAAAATATGGGGATGGGGAGTCGACTCCAATAGAGTCGATTCCTCGACTCAATAGCTCTCGATTCCAGCACTGGAATCAACTCTTGTTGTACGTTGACTCAAAAAACGCTGATATCTTCACTGATTCTATAATCTCTAGTGCCTGGCAGTTGAGTGCGGTATATCAGTAAAGAGTAAACTAAATTAATTGAGGATCCATTTGCAGTGCAGTTCATGCGGTTCGTATGCAGCGCAGAAGCATCACAGACTCATGCTTTGTTTGTAGTGAGCTATGATCCCCGTATATTTACCACCATTATTTTGATTTCAAATGATCTGAACGTTTTTTTTGTTTTTTTTTAAAGCATAGTGATTATCTTTTTACACAGTAATACAATCTTTTATACTCACGTTTAAGCTCAAGATATTAATTACTTCTGTAAAGATTTATAAATTATTTAGATGCTCATGCATGTGGCAAAACATAAACACAGCCTGCAGTCTACTTATCTTACATTAAACGGGTCATATAATGCGATTTCAAGTTTTCCTTTCTCTTTGGAGTGTTACAAGCTGTTTGTGCATAGATAAGATCCCTAAAGTTGCAAAGACTAAAGTCTCAAAACCAAAGAGATATTCTTTATAAAAGTTAAGACTTGACCACGCCTTCCTAAAACGCCTCATTTAAACACACTCCACATGTCTATGTCACTGTGTAGGAAGATTTGCAAAACACCACCCAAATGTTTATGCAAAGAAAGAAGGCGGAACTATTATTCTCGCTGTAGTATTGTTGTTGCCGCCGCCGCCATGTTGTGGAGATGTGTGTGTTTCGTTGTGAAAGTGAAACTACTTTGTTTGGGCTTCCAAAAGAGGACACAACTAGAAATCAGTGGTTCAGTTGTATTTACAACACTGTTCCAGAACAGTTCAACCCAAATATTCGGATGTGTTCAGTGCATTTTACGGCGGACTGATTCCTGAACCTGGCAGAATAGCCTACAATGTTGTTTGTGCTCAAAGGCTGTTTCTATAAAGTGGGGCAATTCCAACTTTGCAAGGACAGTCTGGTGCTTCTGACTCACAGTCAAGTCAAGTCAAGTCACCTTTATTTATATAGCGCTTTTAAAAATACAGATTGTGTCAAAGCACTTAACAGTATCAAGTTGGAGGAAAGAGTGTCAGTAATGTATAATAATAAGATTAAACACTCAATTTTCAGTTAAGGGCATTTCATTATTGAATTCGGAGATATCATTGTCTAGCTAAGTTTGGTTTAAATAGTTTCTGTGAAATCAAATTTACGATAATCGCTAGAAATTAAGTGTCCCCAACTGAGCAAGCCAGAGGCGACAGCGGCAAGGAACCAAAACTCCCTCTGTGACAGAATGGAGAAAAAAACCTTGGGAGAAACCAGGCTCAGTCGGGGGGCCAGTTCTCCTCTGGCCAGGATATTATTGTTTACTTATTGTTTTAATTACATTTTTAAATGTATAAATGTATTATATTTCTATTTTTATATTGTTGCAATTTCTAACAATAATAGTATTATGTAGTTAGGTATTTTATTATTATATTTTTAATTATTTGTTTTATTTTTAGTTTTATTGTATTTTAGTCGAGGTCTTCACTGGGGATATGTCTCTGGGGCTCATCGCTGACGATCAGGGCCGCAGACATCATCTCCCGGCGCCGATCCACCATCTGATCTGGACACTGACTGAGAAACAGAATAAGAAAGAAACAACTATTAGCGTAGATGCCAATCTTCTTACGATGTAACGAGTACATCGTGTGTTATGGGAAGTGTTCCCGGTTCCGGTTGGTCTAATTAATGCAGCCTAACAATCCTTTAACGGATTTGAATAATAGAAGTGTAGTAGTGTGTTAGGTGTATGCCAGGTTAAAGAGGTGGGTCTTTAATCTAGATTTAAACTGACAGAGTGTGTCTGCCTCCCGAACAGTGTTTGGTAGATTGTTCCAGAGTTTTGGTGCTAAAAAGGAAAACGATCTGCCGCCCGCAGTTGATTTTGATATTCTAGGTATTATCAAACGGCCAGAGTTTTGAGAACGCAGCGGCCGTGGAGGACTATAATGCGATAAGAGCTCACTCAAGTACTGAGGAGCTAAACCATTCAGGGCTTTATAAGTCATTAACAAGATTTTAAAATCTATACGATGTTTAGTAGGGAGCCAGTGCAGTGTTGACAGAACTGGGCTAATGTGGTCATACTTCCTGGTTCTAGTAAGAACTCACAGCCTGTAAGTAAGTTCCCTGTCGATACTCCACTCGTACTGCGTCTTGATAAAGACGCACACGGGAAAAAGCCTTTTTTTCTCCTGAACTGAAGTCTATTTCAATCACGCAGTGAAACTGCACGACTATTGGTTCGTGCAGTGGTAAAAAAACGAACCAATGGGTCGGCAGCGGAGCTGCACGAACCTATGGCGACGATTCCCGCCAGATCCTGCCAGATCCTGCCAAAATGGGCTTGGAATCTGGCTATATAAGCGGTCGTTTCGCCATAGGATCCTCAGATTTCTTCTCCTTCAGCGACGACGACTTTGTCTGCACTGACCCAGAAGCCTACTCGCCGTTGACACGCCTCGCAGCTGGACCCAGCGACCTCGATCTGCTCGGCTGATCCGCCTTTCTACGCGCCCCAGCATCGCAGCAGTTCCGGTCCCGTTCGCTGCCGCCATCCGGCGATTATCACGTAAGTCTCTAAAAGAGCAAATCGGTGTTATAATGCCGCGCCGTTACTGCCGTTCGTGCAGGTCCCCCCTGCAAGCCGATGACGGTCACAGCGAGTGTGTTTCCTGCTTGGGGAAATCCCATGCAGATGCCGCGCTCGCTGGCTCTGATTGTTCTCACTGCGAGAGCATCAGTCTCGCCTCTCTGCGCTCGCGGATCGCTTTCTTTTCAAAGAGCGACCCCGCCCCTCGCGCCCTCCCGTTTTCTTCCTCCCAGGGACCTGTGAGGAAAAAACAGCTTGGCAGAGGTTCTCAGCGCCCGGTTGAGAGCGAGCTCACGCCGGCTCAGATCCCGCGTGCCTCGCTTTCGCCACACAGAGAGGTATCTCCCATCCTTTTTTCCCAACCTGACCAGCGTCCCTCTGCAAGCGTGAGCGATCTGGTCTCGTTCGGGGGAAGTGACGATGAGCTGGCCGATGACAGCATGTCACTGGTAGCTTCAGATGCTGAGGAGCTGTCAGGCTCAGTGACTGACCCCGCCCCCTCAGGTTTGCCCGCGCCCAGCACCGCCAAAGCCGGGATGGATGCCGAACTTTTCCGTGTCCTCTCAGAAGCGGTTGAAGAGCTGGGTTTGGAGTGGTCTCCACCAGAGGAGCCCTCTCGCAGCCGTCTGGATGAGTGGTTTCTGCCGGGGCGCCGTCAGGCTCCTCAGCAACGACCATCGCCGTTCTTCCCTGAAGTTCACGACGAGCTCACGAGATCTTGGCGCTCCCCTTACACTGCCCGCCTCCGTACTTCCGCTTCATCCGCCCTCACTACAATTGACGGCACTGAATAAAAGGGATATGAGAGGATGCCTCAACTGGATGAGTCAGTGGCTGCACATCTCTGCCCACCCACTGCCATCGGCTGGAAGGTGAAAGCCAATCACCCGTCTAAGCCATGCAGGACCACTTCAGCGCTCGCTGGACGCTCCTACGCTTCAGCTGGACAGGCGGCCTCGGCGCTCCACTCTATGGCGGTTCTCCAGGTCTATCAGGCCAAGCTCCTCTCTGCCATAGATGAGTCTGAGCCTGATCCTGCGACTCTCAGGGAGCTGAGAAGTGCAACAGACCTGGCTTTGCGAGCCACCAAGACTACCGCCCAGGCCATAGGAAGGTCTATGGCCAGCCTGGTAGTGCTCAAGCGCCACATGTGGCTCACACTGACGGAGATTAAGGACGTGGACAGGGTCTCCTTCCTTGATGCTCCAATTTCCCCCAGCGGCCTCTTTGGACCTGCGGTGGAAGGATTCGCTGAGCGCTTCACAGAGGCACAGAAGGCGTCACAGGCTATGCGACACTTCCTGCCCAAGTGCTCCAGCCCAGCAGCTGCTCAGAGTCGCCCCAGGACTGCGCAGACTCAGCGAAACCTGCACCTGCCGTTTCCGCCCCTCAGCCTGCTAGGACTCAGCAGCCGCGAGGGCGTTCACGCTCAGCCAGACCCCACCCCCCTCCGAAGCGCCAGGGCCCCCGACCCAATATAGCGTTGGACCCTGCACCCCCGGCGTCCTCCTGATCTGCAGGACAGGAAGAGGAGAGGGTCGAGTCCCGCCACGGCCGGACCGCCCACCAAAAGGTCTCTCATGAGAAACCTCTTTGCACCCCGTTTTCTTCCGGGTGCAGAGGAAATTGTGTTTGTTGCTACAGGGTCCGTACAAGCGCCCTTGCAACCGTCTGCTGTGATAGTGGAAAAAATAAAACACAAACTTTCTCAAAAAAAGAGCAGTTTTCCTCTTCCGTCCCTCACGAGTGCCCTGCCTCCGTGCAGCCGGCCTCTTGAGTTTATCCAACCCCTTGCCACGCGGGCCAGGGGTTGGATAAACTCAAGTGGCCGGCTCTTCCTGTCCTGCCACGCTGGCAGGCCATCCCCGGAGTGTCAGAGTGGGTTATGGGGATAATAAAACAAGGTTATTCACTCCAATTCGCTCGAAGACCCCCGCGTTTCAGCGGCGTGGTCTCCACCTCGGTGCACGGCGAGAACGCTCGCATTCTACGCTCAGAGGTGATGACGTTGCTGGAAAAAGGAGCCATAGAAATGGTTCCTCCAGCTTTGAGCGAGTCAGGCTTTTACAGCCGTTACTTCCTCGTCCCCAAAAAGGATGGCGGCCTCCGGCCCATCCTCGATCTCAGACGCCTGAATCACGCCCTCATGAGACGGCCGTTCAGGATGATCACGCTGAAGCAGATCCTCTCGCAGATTTGTACAGGGGACTGGTTCTGTTCTCTGGACCTGAAAGATGCATGCTTTCACATCCAGATAGCCCCCTCATCACAGACGATTCTTGAGATTCACCTTCGAGGGAGTGGCTTACCAGTACACGGTCCTACCCTTTGGGCTGTCTCTGGCCCCCCATACTTTTACGAAGTGCATGGACGCGGCTCTTTCCCCTCTGAGACAGATGGGAATCTGCATTCTCAACTACCTCGACGACTGGCTCATTCTGGCTCAGTCAGAGGTGGAACTACTTTCACACAGAACCCTCATCCTCAGCCACTTAGAGCGCCTGGGACTCAGGGTCAATTTCGCCAAAAGCGCACTGTCTCCCAGCCAATGAGTATCATTCCTGGGTACAGTTCTGGACTCAGCTCGCATGAGAGCAGTGATAACGCCAGAACACGCTCTGGCCATTCAGAAACTCACGGCCACCTTCAAGAGCGACACCGCTCGCCCACTCAAAGTATTTCAGAGAATGCTGGGCCTCATGGCCGCAGCATCGCCAGTGTTACAGCAGGGCCTGCTCCGCATGCGCCCCCTTCAACGCTGGTTGAAACCACGGGTTCCACACAACGCATGGCGTCATGTACGCCTGCATATCAGGGTGAATCAGGCCTGTGTAACAGCCCTGACCCCCTGGAAGAACCCATGGTGGATGGAGAAGGGCGTGGCCATGGGGTTGATCCACACCAGGAAAGTTGTCACGACAGATGCCTCCAACACAGGTTGGGGGGCGCTGTGCAAAGGCAAACTGACCTTCGGCCATTGGTCGAAGGCGGAGAAGGGCTTCCACATCAACTGCTTGGAAATGTTAGCAGTTTGTCGAGCCTGCCAGTTTTTCCTGCCGGACCTAATAGGTTACCATGTGCTGATTCGTTCAGACAACATGTCCGTGGTGTCCTATATAAATCACCAGGGAGGTGTCTCCTTGAAGCGCCTCTTTATTCTGGCAGAGCGCCTTCTGGAATGGGCTCAGCTCAACCTGCGCTCGCTGGGGGCAGCACACCTGCCGGGCAGACTGAACCAAGGAGCGGATATGTTATCTCGGATCAATGTCCCCTCAGAGGAGTGGATGCTCCATCCGCAGGTGGTTCAGAAGATCTGGAAGATCTTTGGCAAGGCAGAAGTAGACCTTTTCGCCTCCAAAGACAACTCTCACTGCCCAATTTATTATTCGAAGGACAGGGACGCGTTGGCCCACGACTGGCCCAACCTCCTCCTTTATGCATTCCCCCCGATCGCCCTGCTTCCACAGGTCGTCAGGCGTGTCAGGGAACAGGGTCACAAGGTGCTATTGGTGGCCCCCTTGTGGAGGAACCAACCTTGGTTGTCAGAGCTGACTCAGCTTCTGACAGCAGCCCCCTGGCCCGTGCCCCTGAGACGGGATCTCCTCTCTCAGGCGAATGGAACAATATGGCACCCTCGACCCGAGCTGTGGGCTCTCTACATTTGGCCGCTCAACGGGAGCCTACTGGCCTCCCAGAGCGAGTGTTAAACACCATTTCTGAGGCTAGAGCCCCGTCTACGAGACGCCTCTACGCCCTTAAGTGGTCTGTTTTCTCCACTTGGTGCCTCAACTGTGGTGAAAACCCCTCTACCTCTGAGTTAGCGGTGGTTCTGTCCTTTCTGCAGGAACTGCTAGATAAAGGACATTCTCACTCTACACTCAAGGTGTTCGTAGCAGCTATAGCGGCCTTTCATGCCCCTATAGCGGGCCAGTCAGTAGGCAGAGACAACTCAGTTGTCCGTTTTCTGAAGGGAGCTAGGAGGTTGAATCCTCCTCGGTCCCTTACTGTCCCTACATGGGATCTGCCCACTGTACTGAGGGCCTTGAAAGGCCCTCCCATTGGTAACAGCGCCAAAGGGCATCCGGTCACGAAGCAGAGACTCTCTAAGTGGATAGTGGATGCTGTCATGCTGGCATACTCTTCTTTGGGCCTGCAATGCCCCATTGGAGTATGAGCCCCTTCGGCTAGAGTCATCGCCTCATCATGGGCGTGGTCTAGCGGTGTATCCATTACAGAGATTTGTGCGGCGGCTGGCTGGGCCACTCCGTCCACATTTGCCAGGTTTTATAACCTGGACATACCGGCCTTACAGGCCAGAGTCCTCTCTGCTTAGATGAGCTTGTACACATACGCTGCGGGAAACAATCCGCAATGCGCTCAGGCTCTCTGATTGGCACCCTGCATACTCCGGTTAACTGAGTATACAGGAGTCATATGGAACGATCATCCAGGCCGAGCATGACCTCTATGAATTTAGCTCGCTTTGGCCTGAAGTATACTACTTACTTCCCTATGGGCATTTATGCTTATGGAGGTATATACAGTCGTTCATCTACCCTAGCACGGCGTGATTAAATTCAGTTCCCATATGCATCTTTATCAAGACGCAGTACGAGTGGAGTATCGACAGGTAACGTACTCGGTTACTGTCGTAACCTCGGTTCCCTGAGATACGGAACGAGTACTGCGTACTTTGCCGTGCCAGGTAGCTGCACGACTCAGTCATCGCTTCAGTCGAAGTAACCTGAAGATCCTATGGCGAAAGGACCGCTTATATAGCCAGATTCCCCACCCATTTTGGCGGGATCTGGTGGGATCTGGCAGGAATCGTCGCCATAGGTTCGTGCAGCTCCGCTGCCGACCCATTGGTTCGTTTTTTACCACTGCATGAACCAATAGTCATGCAGTTTCACTGCGTGATTGAAATAGACTTTAGTTCAGGAGAAAAAAAGTATTTTTCCCATATGCATCTTTATCAAGACGCAGTACTCGTTCCGTATCTCAGGGAACCGAGGTTACGACAGTAGTAACTATGTGACACCGACCTTCGAAATAAAGGATTTATGACTTTGACCTTTGACCTCATTCCATAGGGATTAACCTTTTGACCTTTTTATGAGTGCACCTGGGGGTGACGTCATGTAATATGTCATCTGTTTGCAATATATCATGTTATTAGCTCGTTAGCCGTGAAAGGATCCCGATATTTACAACATCCGTGAACGAACGACCTCTTTGATGTGAAATGTATTTGCAATATATCATGTCTTTACGAGTAATCTTATGACATCGGTTTGTAATAAACGGTCATGATGTCCGGTACGTGACATTAACTTTATAACATAACATAATATATCATGTTTTTATCTGTTGTGCGATATATCTACCTGACCTCCGGGGTAAAAACGTTTGTAATATAGATGTCGATCCTCCGGTGATCTGTTTAAATCGTGGTCCGCGTGTGCTCTTAGCCGGGTGCCAAACTAATGCAGAGGTTTTGGGTCATCCTACACAGAGGTGCGAAAGAGATGTTGGTTTAAGAGATATTAAGAGATAAAAAATTAAAGTTACAAGTTATTGTTATGGTCATTTTAGATGTTTAAAATAAATGACATTGCTAAAGGAGTCAATATATGAGAAAAACACACACACACACACACAGACACGGTTGTATTCAAATGAAATAAAAATAAAGAATTAAAATCATAGCCTAATGAATACAATAAACTTTGAGCTTAATAAAAAATTCTTACGTTTTTCAGAGATCCACAAATGAGGTAATAACACACACACACACACATACCTTCTACTCCCAGGATAAGGGAAGATAGGGTGAACGCAGACACACACACACATACCTTCTACTCCCAGGATAAGGGAGGATAGGGAAACGCAGGTGTGCTGCACATCATTGCTGTCACAAGCTCTCTCTCTCTCACTCACATGCACATTCAATCATCCTTCTCTTCTATTAAATGAAAATAAATAAATTATGTGTCACACATGATATCAAATAAAGCAGAACATATATATATATATATATATAGATATATATTTTAACAGGTCAAAATATAAGGGCTATTGGGGGCCCTGACATGTCCGGGGACGTTTTACGGAGTCTTTCCGTAGACATAATTAATTTTAATTCACATTTATATGTATATTTGTATTGGTATCACAGACATTATATTTAGAACCTTCAATATTTATATTTACATTATATTAATGAATTTAATCCCCTTAACCTACCCATCACAGTAAACCTTCTGCATTTTATATTTTCATAGACATCATTTAGTATAATTTATCATGTAAAAAGCTGTTATGATCCGGGGGACAACTATTTGGATTATTAGTAGATATCTTACTCCTGTCACACTCTCGGAGGGGAGAGCAAGGAGCGAGGAGACCAGGAGATACTGAAAACATGGATTTTAATAACACGGAAGACATTTAATCACGGACACCGGACACTGGAGACACTGGGCTTTTAAACACAAGGAAATCAAACGAGGAGAACTGAAACAGGTGGGGAGCAATCAAAACACAGGTGGGAGGAATGATAAATCAAAACACAGGTGGAGACTAATGGAGACAAACGAGGACAGGAAGAGGAAGAAACCAAATATGGGCACGAGAGGAGGGGAAACACGTGACAAAGGGAACACAAGACTGACAGTACTCCCCCCTCCCGAACGGTGCGTCCCGCACCGAACACCATCCAACGGGGAGGGGGGGGGTGGGCGCTCTGGAGGCCTTTAAGGGACATAGAGACAGGACAGGACAGGAGGCCTCCAGGGCGGCGCCCATTCTGGGAGCCATGGCGGATCCGGGGACTCAGGAGACCATGGCGGGTCACGGGACTCGGGAGGCCATGGCGGGTCAGGGGACTCGGGAGGCCATGGCGGGTCAGGGGACTCGGGAGGCCATGGCGGGTCAGGGGACTCGGGAGACCATGGCGGGTCAGGGAGCTCGGGAGGCCATGGCGGAGCAGGGAGCTCGGGAGGCCATGGCGGAGCAGGGAGCTCGGGAGGCCATGGCGGGACCGCCTCCAAGACCGCGGCCCCAGCCCCCACCTCGGTCTTTTCGGCCGGAGCCCTACTACCCCCCCCCCAAAATTTCCTTGGGGTAAATAGGGGCTCCATCGGGCACTAGGGGGCGCACTGGAGGCATGGACTCTTGGGTGCGCTCTGGAAGCGCGGGTACTTGAGGGTGCACGGCAGGCGCGGGCACTTGAGGGCGCTCGGCAGGCGCGGGCACTTGAGGGCGCTCGGCAGGCGCGGGCACTTGAGGGCGCTCGGCAGGCGCGGGCACTTGAGGGCGCTCGGCAGGCGCGGGCACTTGAGGGCGCTGGCGAGGAGCGGGCTCTAGGGTTCGCTGGCGAGGAGCGGGCTCTGGGGTGCGCTGGCGAGGAGCGGGCTCTGGGGTGCGCACTGGAGGGCATTTGCGAGGAGCAGGCACTGGAGGGCACTTGCGAGGAGCAGGCACTGGAGGGCACTTGCGAGGAGCCGCCTCTGGAGGGCACTTGCGAGGAGCTGCCTCTGGAGGGCAGTTGCGATGAGCTGCCACTGGAGGGCACTTGCGAGGAGCTGCCTCTGGAGGGCACTTGCGAGGAGCTGCCTCTGGAGGGCACTGGCGTGGAGCAGCCACTGGAGGGCACTGGCGTGGAGCAGCCACTGGAGGGCACTTGCGTGGAGCAGCCACTGGAGGGCACTTGCGTGGAGCAGCCACTGGAGGGCACTTGCGAGGAGCCGCCTTGAAAGCTGGACGGAACCAGCAGAGGCTCTGGAGAGCTGGACGGAACCAGCAGGGGCTCTGGAGAGCTGGACGGAACCAGCAGGGGCTCTGGAGAGCTGGACGGAACCAGCAGGGGCTCAGGAGAGCGCAGTCGAGGAGCGGGCACTGGAGAGCTCTGGCGATTTAGGTATATTGGGCTTGCCATATTCTCTGACGGCCGGTAAGGGAGATCCGCGGGCCACGTTGGCGGGCTTGGGGGAGCCGCGGACGACGGCAGGCTGGTTCTGGCTCGGGGCCGGACACTCTCCAGACACCGGAGGATCCCTTCCCTCCATTTCAGTCCGGTGGTGTCTGGGAGGTCCACGGGACGATGGGAATTGGCCCCGTGCCAGAACAGAGAGAGGATGGTAGCGTCATCTAACGCCGTAGCCGCGGCAAGCCTGCAGAACTCCCACGAATACGCGGGGAAAGGGAGATCTCGGTGGGCAAGGGCGATGAAGCGGGCGGCGACTTCCATCGCCGCGGGAGCAAGGAAAAAACGGGAAATAAAAAACTCTTTCAAAACCGGGAAAACAAAACCGAGGGAGGAGAAACGCCGCTTACTTCTTCTTTTGGTCCGTGATTCTGTCACACTCTCGGAGGGGAGAGCAAGGAGCGAGGAGACCAGGAGATACTGAAAACATGGATTTTAATAACACGGAAGACATTTAATCACGGACACCGGACACTGGAGACACTGGGCTTTTAAACACAAGGAAATCAAACGAGGAGAACTGAAACAGGTGGGGAGCAAACAAAACACAGGTGGGAGGAATGATAAATCAAAACACAGGTGGAGACTAATGGAGACAAACGAGGACAGGAACAGGAAGAAACCAAATATGGGCACGAGAGGAGGGGAAACACGTGACAAGGGGAACACAGGACTGACAACTCCATATAGGCGTAATATTTATTTATTTATATTTTACTGTACAAACTGTACAACTACCATCACATAAACATTTCTGCATACATCCCTATTTTGATAGTATATTGATTGCAAGCTATCTCAATTATGACAACTCAAGAAATTTAATCATAAATACATTTACATTGTTATATCAATGTAATAGCCATGTCATTGTTAAAATGTGTGTTCCGTTAAATCATATAAACAAACACACACACACACACACACACAAACATTACAAGCTAAAAAGAGACTCTATTTTAAAGTATATGGTAATAAAATAGAATTATATATGACAGCATTTTACTAACATGTTACTAAAAGAAAGGCAAACCGTTTATCATACATTTCAAACAAGTATTTTTTTCATTAACCATGCATAAACACAAATATGTGCAACACTGCTCAGATATGATTGCAGCCAGTTTGTGCTAACTACACTATAATCAGACTTTGACCATTAGTATGTTTTAAGATATTAAAAACACAAATGTCAAAACTTATTCAGGCCCAAAACCCCTCAGACCCCCAGAGGGTTAAATAATATGGTAATAAAATATAATATTTTATGTCATAACAAACATGTTACTAAAACAAAACATTTTTAAAAAGTATTCAACATTTATTTAAGTTCACTGAACTTATAAAACATAATTCTCTTATAAAGAAGGTGATAAAAAATGTGATATATATATATAAAACATATGGTATAAAAATAATAATTTAGCTTCAGTTGACAATAAAAATGCTTTACATTATTACGAGACGAATGATGTTCATACCGCTAATGAAATGTTTACAAAATTTAAGTTGGAAAATTAAATCCTGATTTGCGCTCTTTGCACTCACAGGAGTGAAATGTCAGTCTGAGCTGACACACACACACACACATTTTATGTTTTCTAGGGACGTTTCATTGTCGTAATGATTGTGTACTGTACAAACTGCATGCCTAACCATTAAACAAATATGACAGCATGTTTCCATTTAAAAAAAAAAAATATTGTTTGTAATCTTAATTACCATATTTACGTTCTTATATCAATGTAATATCTATGTCATACAAAATCTCTATTTTAAATAGGATAATAAAATATATATATGACAGCATAGTAACATGTTTCTGAAACAAATCATTTATCATAAATTTTAAACATGTATTCAACATTCGTTGACCTTATAAAACACATTATTCTCTTCTTTAAAAAGAAGATGACAGCAAATAAAACTGTGATTATATGTAGCATACTGTATAAAATAAACATTTAATATAGTTTTTGGTCGCAATAAATATGAAAAATGATGCCTTACATTTAGTGGTTAGAGGTGGATCTTTACACAAATGATGTCCATTCTGTGAATGAAATGTTCCCAAAAATAAAATAAAATACAACAAAAAAGTTGAAGTTATAAAAAATATTAAATATAAACAAAACTCGCAGCTCCTCTTTAGGGTAATCTCTGAAACTGAGGCTGCTTCAGACCCTCACAGAGAAGGGGCGGTGAGGGTCGAGTTACCCACCAGATAATTTGAGATGATATTCTGTTAACCTTTCTTTTTCTTCGAAGTGATGTTATGCCCGTGTTAATGATTTCAAAGCCTAATCGTAAGACTTTAAATAAACATTTGATAGAATCCTGTGGCTTTTGCATACATTTCAACTAAACTATAATCTATATTAGATTTATTCCTCATCAAACACTTCATCATCTTTAAAAGTTTCTTATTTTAAGTATCATCTTCAATGTTTTAATCCCCATCACACATGCGATAAAACATTTTGCCAATGTCTTTCTGTATGTTTTAAAAAAAATAAACTACAAATATTTTAAAAGGCTCCATATGTGAAGGCATCTGGCTGTTTGTCACGTCTCTGACGTATCTCTTGCGTCAAACGCTGAGCCATTGATTTCTTATTTGACTTTTATCTTTTAAAAAATGTAATATTTATTTTATTTTCAAAACATGTTACTCCTTAAAAGGTTAAATAAAAAGTTTCTATATCTTATATTATGACTGAGGTGAGCCCGCGGTCAATATTTGACATCCTGTTGCTAAATTCTGAACGCTCTTTATCAGCAGGGTGAAACATACCCTTTGCTGAAAATATGCTATTGGTTGTCTACTCAGAAATATATGTAGGCAGACCATATGATGATGTAACATCTTACCTGATGGTGACGTGATCAGTCTTTGAAGAGCGAGTTTATGGCTTTAGCAGACACCAACCCTTTTCCATGTTCCATTCCACTTTGGCAGATTTGACTATGTCATCTTGTTGTAATGCGATCACAATTAAGAACCATAACATTACACTACATCGCCTTGAAAAGGTTATAGACATAGTTTTTTTTTTATATCATAATATGTTTACACAACAAAAATATGTATCAGTATCACAAATACCTAATACTGAAATCCTCTCTTCTAAACTTTTGTTAAAGTTTTAATGTTGATTTTGATCTCTCTGTTTCTTGCACAGAACAACATTCTGGACAACAACCAATCTGGCTTCAGAAGTGGACACTCAACTGAGACTGCCCTATTCTCGGTTACAGAGGCCCTGAGACTGGCAAGAGCAGCTTCCAAATCCTCTGTACCCATCTTGCTGGATCTGTCTGCTGCCTTTGACACAGTTAACCACCAGATCCTCATGTCCATCCTCAGAAAAATGGGCATCTCAGGAACCACCCTCCTGTGGTTCGAGTCTTACCTCTCAGATAGGTCCTTCAGGGTGTCTTGGAGGGGTGAAGTTTCAAAGTCACAACTTCTTGCTACTGGAGTTCCTCAAGGCTCAGTGCTTTGACCACTTCGCTTCTCCATCTACATGTCGTCATTAGGATCGGTTATTCAGAAGCATGGCTTTTCCTACCACTGCTATGCTGATGACACTCAACTCTACTTCTCATTCCAACCAGATGATCCGACGGTAACTGATCGCATTGCAGCCTGTCTAAGTGACATTTCTAGCTGGATGATGGACCATCACCTTCAGCTCAATCTTGCTAAGACAGAACTGCTTGTGTTCTCCGCCAACCCATCACTTCATCACAACTTCTCTATACAGCTGGGTTCGTCAACCATAACTCCTTCCAGGACTGCCAGGAACCTTGGAGTTGTGATCGATGATCAGTTAAGCTTCACAGACCATATTGCTACAACGGCCCGGTCCTGCAGATTTGCCTTATACAACATTAGGAAGATTAGGCCCTTCCTGTCAGAGCAAGCTGCACAACTCCTTGTCCAAGCTCTTGTTCTCTCCAGACTGGACTATTGTAATGCTCTCTTGGCGGGCCTTCCCGCATGTACTATCAAGCCTCTGCAACTGATCCAGAATGCAGCAGCCAGAGTGGTCTTTAATGAGCCGAAAAAAGCTCACGTTACCCCTCTCTTCATCAGGTTACACTGGCTACCAATAGCCGCTCGCATCAAATTCAAGGTACTGATGTTTGCCTACACAACTGGCACTGCATCAATATACCTAAACTCACTAGTTCAAACCTATGCGCCCTCCAGAAGCTTGCGTTCTGCAAGTGAACAACGTCTTGTGGTGCCATCCCAAAGAGGTACCAAATCACTCTCACGGACCTTTTCCTGGACTGTGCCCAGCTGGTGGAATGACCTCCCGATCTCAATTCGAACAGCTGAGTCTTTAGCCATTTTCAAAAAACATCTAAAGACACATCTTTTTCGCCAGCACCTGACTAACTAATACTAACACTTACCTATTTAAAAAAAAAAAAAAAAAAAAATCCTAGCTACGTGTACTGTGCTAGACTAACTGAGACTTGTCATGGCACTTGTATACTTTTGCTCTCTCGATGGTCTGACTGCTTCTATTGTTCTCCTCATTTGTACGTCGCTTTGGATAAAAGCGTCAGCTAAATGATTAAATGTAAATGTAAATGATGGTCTATACCTTTGTCATTGTTTTTGTACAGTTTTTTAGATGAAGACTATTCTCAGACTTTGGTCAATCTTTGGCGAGTGTTTGCAGAAAAACACAAACAAATAAAGTATAAGATAATTAAATCAAAGTCAAGAGAGTGTTTAAACATAGATGATGCCGCCGCCCGCGGCGATGATGCTACAGCCGCCCGCGATACTGGGGGTTTCGCCGGCCACGGTGGAGTATGGGCTACCGCCCGTGATGAGGCAGGAGCTCATGGATGAGGCTATCCCCTCTGGATTCCTGGCTCCTGTCCTTTCCCCCGAACCTGCTCCTCGACTACGCCCTCCTGTGCCAGCGCCATGCCAGCGCATTCCTGTGCCCTCTCCTCGCAAACCTCTTCCTAAGTTCCCGCTGGTCCCGTCCAGCCCTCCTGTGTTCCTGCTGGTCCCGTCCAGCCTTCCTGTGTTCCTGCTGGTCCCGTCCAGCTCCGCTCTGCCAGAGCGCCCCAGAGAGTTTGCGCAGCCAGAGCGTTTCAGAGAGTTTGCGCTGCCAGAGCGCCCCAGGGAGGTAGCGTGGTCAGTGCACCCCTGAGTGTCCTATTCTCCAGAGGCCCCGCTGGTTCCGTCCAGTTCTCCCGAGCTCACCCGAGTGTCCGCGCTTCAAAAGCGCCCTCCAGTGGCTGTTCCTCGCAAGTGCCCTCCAGAGGCTGTTCCTCGCAGGTGCCCCCCAGTGGCTGCTCCACGCAAGTGCCCTCCAGAGGCTGTTCCTCGCAAGTGCCCTCCAGAGGCTGTTCCTCGCAAGTGCCTGCCAGAGGCTGTTCCTCGCAAGTGCCCCCCAGTGGCTGCTCCACGCAAGTGCCCTCCAGAGGCTGTTCCTAGCAAGTGCCCTCCAGTGGCTGCTCCACGCAGGTGCCCTCCAGAGGCTGTTCCTCGCATGTGCCCTCCAGTGGCTGCTCCACGCAAGTGCCCTCCAGAGGCTGTTCCTCGCAAGTGCCCCCCAGTGGCTGCTCCACGCAAGTGCCCTCCAGAGGCTGTTCCTCGCAAGTGCCCTCCAGAGGCTGTTCCTCGCAAGTGCCCTCCAGAGGCTGTTCCTCGCAAGTGCCTGCCAGAGGCTGTTCCTCGCAAGTGCCCCCCAGTGGCTGCTCCACGCAAGTGCCCTCCAGAGGCTGTTCCTAGCAAGTGCCCTCCAGAGGCTGTTCCTCGCAAGTGCCTGCCAGAGGCTGTTCTTCACAAGTGCCCTCCAGTGGCTGCTCCACGCAAGTACCCTCCAGAGGCTGTTCCTCGCAAATGCCCTCCAGAGGCTGTTCCTCGCAAGTGCCCTCCAGAGGCTGTTCCTCGTATGTACCCTCCTGTGGCTGCTCCACGCAAGTGCCCTCCAGAGGCTGTTCCTCACATGTGCCCTCCCGTGGCTGCTCCACGCAAGTGCTCTACAGTGGCTGCTCCACGCAAGAGCCGTCCCGAGTTCCCGCTGTTTCCGTCCAGCCGTCCTGAAGTCCCGCTGTTTCCGTCCAGCCATCCTGAAGTCCCGCTGGTTCCGTCCAGCCGTCCTGAATTCCCGCTGGTTCCATCCAGCCGTCCTGAAAACCCGCTGGTTAAGCCCAGCCGTCCCGAGTTCCCGCTGGTTCAGTCCAGTCGTCCCGAGTTCCCGCTGGTTCAGTCCAGCCGTCCCGAGTTCCCGCTGGTTCAGTCCAGCCATCCCGAGTTCCTGCTGGTTCAGTCCAGCCGTCCCGAGTTCCCGCTGGTTCAGTCCAGCCGTCCCGAGTTCCCGCTGGTTCCGCCCAGCCGTCCCGAGTTCCCACTGGTTCCGACCAGCCGTCCTGTGCTCCCCCTAGAGCCCGTTCCTCCAGAATGCCCACCAGAGGGGAGCTTCCTCATGAAAATTTTGGAGGGGGGCTATAGATCCTCTGTCTGGGTGGTCGGGCTCAGAGCCAAGGCCACGGAGATCCCGGACCCACTATGGCCTCCCGAGCCTCCAGTCCCGCCATGGTTTCCTGGGGTCCCCTGACCTGCCCTGGAGGCTTCCTATGTCTCCTCCTCATCCGGGATCTGCTTCAGCCTCCAGGGCGCCCACCCCCCCTCCCTCGATGTTGCTATTACGGCGCGGGACACGCCTTCCGGGAGGGGGAGATAACTGTTACATGTCAGTTTCTGTTTAGTTCCTGTTTGCCCTTATTTGGTCTGTTTCCTGTCTTTAGTCATTATCGTTTACTCCTGTCACCTGTTGTGTTTTAATTATCGTTAAGTCGTATCACCTGTGTCTTATTAATCATCTGGTTTAGCTCATTGGTTTTTCCCTTTATAAGTCTTGAGTTCTCCCCTTGTCTTTGTCTGAGTTTAAAGTTATATAGGTTAATGTGCTGTGTTTTATTAAAGTCTCCAGTTTTTGTTTATCTCCTTTGTCTCGCGCCATTTCTACAGCCAGCGACCGTAACAGGCGTCAGGCATGAAGTTTTATTTATTTTTTATATAATTACGATAAAGTTACAGGTTTACGGTAGTTGGGCGAATGCTTGACAGAGTGTTACTCAACCAGTCCACTGCATTATCTTTTAATAAAATATTACATTTCATATTACTAGAACAAATTGTGTAGCAGCGTTCAACTTTGAAATGAATGTAAGCATACAAATCTTTATAGTGACAATAAGAACAATATGGCCTAACAACACAAACACAAATGTTTGTTCTAACTCTTTCACACAACAGACTGCTCCCTGATGAGTACTCCTAAAATTGCTAGATATCTTGACTTTATCCGTGTGCTTTTAATGGTGCTACTGAGCTAGGCCTCGTCACACCGTTGCGAGATATAAACCGCAAATTTTTTCATAGCGTTAAACTTTGAAACCAGATCAATTTTATTTGTTTCCATGACTTTGCGCGTTCTTTCTGTTTGAAAATTTGTTTGACATCCAAACTGTAATCGTTCTGTAAACCTTACGCTTTGTTTTCTAGTTTTTGCTGTCGTGTTAGCGGGGTCTTTGTTATTTTTGTGAATCTGTTTGATTTAATAAAATATGGCTTCAACCCGCCGTCTTCTATTATATAACTATTACGAGGTAACTCGGTCGCTTATTAGGATTTTTAAGATGTCGGCAAATTGTTTCAAGTAACGGTAATGTATCGCAGATCAGGGAACTTGTTGTACACAGACTGATAATATGGTTTCACTTGACTCAAACAGTTCGTCTATCGTCCAAAAAATAGTGTTTAACCGAGGCACGTCGCTCCGATCGAAATATAGATTTGTTTTGCAGCACCCGAAAGGGTTGTCCTCAGGAATAGGAAAGTCACGATCATATTCAGAGTCAGTTTCATCAGAGTCAGAGTCTGATTCATCGCTGCTTTGAGACAAAAATTTTTTTCAGATTCCTCTCGACGTTTATTTACCATCATGAGATAATTTTGGTCATGATGCGTTTTGTTCCAACAGGATGTAATGCACATGTAGGCCGTCCGCGTTGTCACCCGATACCTCATCCCCGGCGAAACAGCATCCCACTGGAAAATGTACTTGATTTTATCGCCAAAATTAAATTATCTCCAAATTTGATTGTAGAAGTATGTCCAGTCTATGGCGGTCAAAAGCAGGTAGGCAAATTCGGATGTATAGTCCTCGTAAGAATCCAAAACGTAGAGTTCCCTTTCAGTCGGTCACTCCGAGTCACGTCGGATGACCAACGAAATTGGGATCTCGCCAGAGAGACCAATCCACTTCGAGTGTAACTAAACGAGCCAATGGACATTGGCATGCGATCATCGCATCCAGCTGCCGCTGATCACAGCGTGAGTATAAGAGGCAGCAGGTGCACCGCATTAATTCATCCTTTCGCTTCGGAGCCGAGCGGTGGTGTATCACTACTGCTCTCTACTTCGGTGTTGCAGAGAGAACGAGAGTGCGGGCGTTACGGCAACAGCAGCGGTGGTCACGGTCTCGCGGCTATCAAGTTTGTGCTGACAATCACACTAGGAGTGTGCGCTGGCCAGCTCCCCTGCGTGCTTCAGCACTGAAAGAGCAAATTTCTCTAAAAGAGCAACACGGGTGATTTCTCTAAAAGAGCAACACGGGTCTTTTTAAAGATGTCTTATCACCCGTGTGTTTCAGGGTGTGGTCGGTTTCTGTCGTCTCAGGACGGTCACGATCGCTGCCTCACGTGTCTGGGCATTCAGCACGCTGAGGAGGCTTTCGTGGATGGTTCATGTTCTTCTTGTGGGGACATGACCATCTCGGAGTTGCGTAATAGACTCCGCTATGTCAAACATGGCGGAGTCCCTCTGCCTCTGCCGCGATCCGGCGTTCGTCCCGGCACCCGGGGCACTGCTGCATCCGGTGGAGTCAGAGGGGATCTGAGGATTCCCCAAGAGGAGTCCCTCACCCCTCAAGCGCTCCGCAGCCGGTGGGGTTGCCGTTGGAACGTACACCACCCGTTTCCTTCGGTGCTCCCCCTGACGACCAGATGTCGATCGCTGCATCGGAGGGTGAGCTCTCTCTCTCCGGGGATGACGACTCGGCTGCGTTGCCCCCTTCGGGTGTGGTAGCGTTGTCCAAGCCAGACCCAGAGATGACGGCTATGCTTTCCCGGGCCGCCGAGAATGTCGGGCTCGTGTGGAATCCTCCACCGCATCCCGATCCTTCGAGGCTGGATGAGTGGTTTCTCGGTGGGGGTCGCGCTGGTTCTCAGCGCCCCCCTCCGGTGCCATTCTTTCCGGAAGTGCATGAGGAGCTTACAAGATCGTGGAAGGCACCTTTCACTGCCCGAAACAAATCTTGTGGCTCCTCCGCCCTCACCACCCTCGATGGTGGGGCTGCTTTGGGGTACACGGGCATCCCCTCGGTGGAGCGGTCTGTTGCCATGCAACTGTGTCCAACAGCCGCTACCACCCTGCGGGGTGACCCGTGTCTCCCCTCACGGGCCTGTAAGTATTCGTCAGGCCTAACTGGCAGTGCTTATAGAGCCTGTGGGGAGGCGGCTTCTGCCCTACACGCCATGGCGTTACTGCAGGTCCACCAGGCCAAAGCCCTGAAAGACCTGCACAAGGGTGGTCACGACCTAACGGTTCTAAATGAACTGCGTGCTGCGACGGACCTCGCGCTTCGAGCGACGAAGGTGACCGCACAGTCTCTGGGTCGTGCGATGTCCACGCTAATGGTCCAGGAGCGCCATCTCTGGCTGTGTCTCGTTGACATGAAGGAGCAGGAGAAGGTGCAGATCCTAAATGCTCCCGTGTCGCAGACCGGCCTCTTCGGCGACGCTGTCGAGAGCTTTGCCCAGCAGTTCTCGGCAGCACAGAAGCAGACTGAGGCGATTAAGCACATCATGCGCCGGAGGAAACCTGCTGCTTCCACCCCGGCTGCAGCCCCTCAGCCTGCTCGTCGCCGTGGGCGCCCCTCTGCGGCCGCTCCCGCGCAGCCGCAGCAGCCTTCCACCAGGCAGCGTCGTGGAGCCGGTCGCAGACAGGACGCCGAGCCCGTCCAGGCCCCTGCCAAACCTGGCGGTAAGCGCAGATGCAAGAGGC
The DNA here is from genome assembly GCA_023376895.1 of Aspiorhynchus laticeps. Classification (NCBI taxonomy): domain Eukaryota; kingdom Metazoa; phylum Chordata; class Actinopteri; order Cypriniformes; family Cyprinidae; genus Aspiorhynchus; species Aspiorhynchus laticeps. The sequence goes on from CM041816.1 coordinate 4,584,841, forward strand.
CCTGAGACGAGCGACCCGGAGATGGAGGAAACTGCTCATCGGGAGATGGTGACTGCGCCACTCCCTCCCCGCGCCACTCCCTCCCCCGGAGGAGGGCCGGGTGGAGAATCTTTTGTTTCGTTTTGTTTCTGTTCCGCCGCTGGCCCAGCAGCCAGCGGTACCCAAAACATCAATAAAAGAGCAGTTTCCTCAATCTCTGGGTCTCAAGAGGAGGAGAGTGGTGAACCGTGCATCACGGGATCACTTCCCTCTTCCTCTCTCACCAGGCAGCAGGTGGTTGCCCAAGAGCACCCCTCCTGCCCATTCGTGGAACCAGGTAAGGGCGGTAGCACTCCAGTCCCCGCTTCAAGCACGCCGGGCTGTCACAAGCCTCAAGCCGGGTTCTGTGTTTCCTTCCACACGAGGAGGAATCAGGTGAGTGTTACACTACACACCCAGACCCCGCCCCCTGCCATCACAGGCCAGGCCGTCACAGGCCCCGGGGCGGGTCCCTGTGTTCCACCATGCTGCCCCTCCGCAAGTACGTCGGTGGCCCCGTTGGTCCCACTGGCACGGTCTCTCTGAGCCTGGTTAGCGCTCCCCGGTCCGTCTCGGTGGCTCCTGCGGACCATCAGACTCGGCTACGCGATTCAGTTCAGGGGTGTCCACTTCACTTCAGTGAAAGCTGTCGATGCCCCTGTCCTGTGTGCGGAAATCGCAGTCCTGCTGGCGAAGGATGCGATAGAACCGGTCCCTCCAGCCGATATGAGGTCAAGTCAAGTCAAGTCATCTTTATTTATATAGCGCTTTTAACAATACAGATTGTGTCAAAGCACTTAACAGTATCAAGTTGGAGGATAGAGTGTCAGTAATGTATAATAATAAGATTAAACACTCAATTTTCATTTAAAGGCATTTCATTATTGAATTCAGAGATGTCATTGTCTAGCTCAGTATAGTTTAAATAGTATCTGTGAAATCCAATTGACGATAATCGCTAGAAATTAAGTGTCCCCAACTGAGCAAGCCAGAGGCGACAGCGGCAAGGAACCAAAACTCCCTCTGTGGTCGGGGTTTTACAGCCCTTACTTCATTGTGCCCAAGAAAAGCAGTGGGTTACGACCGATCTTGGATCTGCGAGTTTTGAACCGTGCACTTCACAAGCTGCCGTTCAAAATGTTGACGCAGAAACGCATTTTCGGTTGCGTCCGTCCCCTAGATTGGTTTGCAGCGATCGACCTGAAGGATGCGTACTTTCATGTCTCGATCCTCCCGCGACACAGGCCATTCCTGCGATTCGCGTTCGAGGGTCGGGCATATCAGTACAAGGTCCTGCCCTTCGGGCTGTCCCTGTCACCTCGTGTCTTCACCAAAGTCGCGGAGGTGGCCCTTGTTCCCCTGAGAGAACGGGGGGTACGCATCCTCAACTACCTCGATGACTGGCTCATACTTGCACAGTCTCGCGAGCAGTTGTGTGCACACAGGGACCTGGTGCTCAGGCACCTCAGCCAGTTGGGCCTTCGGGTCAACTGGGAAAAGAGCAAACTCGTGCCAACGCAGAGGATCGCTTTTCTCAGCATGGAGTTGGATTCGGTCAACCAGACAGCACGCCTCACCAGGAACGTGCTCAGTCGGTGCTGAACTGCCTTAAGACTTTATCAGGCAGGACGGCGGTCCCACTGAAACTCTTTCAGAGGCTCCTGGGGCATATGGCTGCAGCTGCGGCGATAGTTCCGCTCGGTCTGCTCCATATGAGACCGCTTCAGCACTGGCTCCATGGCCGAATCCCGAGGTGGGCGTGGAAACGTGGTACTCACCAGGTTCAGATTACACCGGCCTGCCGCAAAACCTTCAGCCCGTGGTCAGATCCCTCGTTCCTTCGGGCAGGAGTGCCCCTGGAGCAGGTATCCAGGCATGCTGTTGTATTCACGGATGCCTCGGCCACCAGCTGGGGAGCCAAGTACAACGGGCACGCAGTGTTAGGGGTTTGGACGGGTCCCCAACTGCGTTGGCATATCAATTGCCTCGAGCTGCTGGCAGTACGCCTGGCCTTGAACCGCCTCAGAGGGCGCCTTCAAGGCAAGGACGTTCTGGTCCGTACGGACAACACTGCGACCGTTGCGTATATCAAACGGCAAGGCGGTTTACGCTCCCGTCGCATGTCGCAACTCGCCCGCCACCTCCTCCTCTGGAGTCAGAAGCATCTGAGGTCCCTTCGTGCCATCCACATCCCAGGAGTGCTCAACCGGGCAGCCGACGAGCTGTCTCGAGCAGCACTTCCAGGGGAGTGGAGACTCCATCTTCAGTCGGTCCAGCTGATTTGGAGTCGGTTCGGAGTTGCTCAGGTAGACCTGTTTGCATCTCCGGAAACCACCCACTGCCAGTGGTTCTACTCCCTAACCGAGGCAACGCTCGGCACGGATGCACTGGCACACAGCTGGCCCCAGGGCCTGCGCAAATATGCGTTCCCCCCAATGAGCCTACTAGCACAGACACTGTGCAAGATCAGGAAGGACGAGGAGCAGGTCTTGTTAGTGGCTCCATATTGGCCCTGCAGGACTTGGTTCCCGGAACTCATGCTCCTCGCGACAGCCCCTCCCTGGCCGATTCCTCTGAGGATCTGCTTTCTCAGAGACGGGGCACCCTCCGGCACCCGCGTCCAGACTTGTGGAAACTCCATGTGTGGTCCCTGGACGGGACGCAGAGGTTCTAGGTGACCTGCCCCAGGAGGTAGCTCTCACTATTGCTTCAGCACGAGCACTGTCCACAAGACAGTCCTACAGTGCGCTGAAGTGGAACCTGTTCATCGAATGGTGTTCCTCTCACCGTGAGGACCCCCGGAGATGTTCGATCAGAGCCGTGCTGTCCTTCCTGCAGCAAGGGTTGGAGCGTAGGCTGTCCCCCTCCACCCTTAAAGTTTACGTTGCTGCTATTTCAGCCCACCACGACCCCGTAGAGGGGAGATCGGTGGGGAAACACAATCTGGTCATCAGGTTTCTTAGGGGGGCTAGGAGGTTAAATCCTCCTAGGCATCCCTCCTTACCTTCTTGGGATTTGGCATTGGTGCTAAGAGCCCTACAAGTTGCCCCCTTTGAGCCTTTGCAGTCAGTCGAGTTGAAGTTTCTCTCTATGAAAACCCTACTCCTGACTGCGTTGGCCTCGATCAAGAGGGTGGGGGACCTGCAGGCATTTTCGGTTGACGAATCGTGCCTTGAGTTTGGGCCGGCTGACTCCAGTGCAACACTGAGACCCCGGCCTGGCTATGTGCCCAAGGTTCCTACCACTCCCTTCAGGGACCAGGTGGTGAACCTGCAAGCGCTGCCCCTGGAGGAGGCAGACCCAGCCCTAGCTTCGCTCTGTCCTGTACGTGCATTGCGACAGTACGTGGATAGAACTCGGAGCTTCAGGACCTCAGAACAGCTCTTTGTTTGTTACGGAGGGCAGCAGAAGGGGAATGCTGTCTCCAAGCAGAGGATGGCCCACTGGATAGTGGATGCCATCACCTTGGCTTATGAAGCACAAGGTGTGCCCTGCCCGCTCAGGCTGCGTGCTCACTCCACTAGGGGTGTCTCTTCGTCCTGGGCGCTGGCTCGTGGTGCCTCGCTAGCAGACATCTGTAGAGCTGCGGGTTGGGCGACTCCCAACACGTTCGCTAGGTTTTATAGCCTACGTGTCGAACCAGTTTCCTCCTGTGTTCTCACCTCAAACGGGTAGTGGCACTGAGAGGCCCGGCTCAGAGTCGGCTTGCGGCGTCCTTACGCCTAATTCTCCAGAGAGTTCCTTAACCAGGTAAACCCTGTCGAGTCCTCCAGCACTCCGGCATCCAGACGTGGCGGAGCATCCGGCGCCAGGCCTTTTCAGCCAATGAATTCTTGAAATCTGGTGTGAGGCTAGTGCCCATATGAAAGACCCTGCTGGGATCCCATATGTGTATTCCACGGTATGCTTATTAGAGCCGTGTTTTCCCTGGCAGACCACGTTCTGCCATCTCTAATGATGTAGCCTAAGCCATCTCCGAGACTTCCATGTGCATAGGGCCCTATGGGGTTACTTCACATGAGTAATGTCACTTAACCCCCTCTGGGAGGAGGTGACTCCGCAGTGTGCCTCTTCCAAGCAGAAGGGCACGCTTCCCAGTGTTACCCAAGTCCTACTGTTTGGGTTGCTCAAGGAACAACAGTAGTTGACCTTCTCTGTGTAGAGCCCGGTCCTATCGTCTGCCTTATAGGAAGAATCAGGAGGCCTACACAGGGCACTGGAAGGGGCACTGGAAGGGGCAGCTCCTGTGGCGCTTTGGTAGGGATCCCAATTTCATCGGTCATCGGACGTGACTCGGAGTGACCGACTGAAAGGGAACGTCTCAGTTATGTATGTAACCCTCGTTCCTCATCACGTCCCGTCGCCACAGTCGCTGTACCACCGCTGAGCTGCCGGGTCACCGGCTCGGCTCCTCAGCGAAAGCATGAATTAATGCGGTGCACCTGCTGCCTCTTATACTCACGCTGTGATCAGCGGCATCTGGATGCAATGATCGCATGCCAATGTCCATTGGCTCGTTTAGTTACACTCGAAGTGGATTGGTCTCTCTGGCGAGATCCCAATTTCGTCGGTCATCCGACGTGACGTCTCCATTCCCTCCTTCAGGGAACGAGGGTTACATACGTAACCAAGACGTTTCACAGTCTGCAATGATGTGTCAAACACAAATCTACCCACACGATTATCAGACACTGGGAAATCTTGTTTCACAAAATCTTCATCTTCAAGGTCAATCTTCGTCAGACGGAGCGCTTCTTCGTCCATTTCAACAGAACTTCTTGGCGGTGTTACAAACTTCTTTTAGGAGTGATTGGAGTGGCTGAGAATGTTGTAATGATGAAAAAAAACAAAAACAATGTAGAAACCCTATTTAAGTACCGAATTCTGAATGTAGGTGGGTCAAACAACAGAGGAAAGTAACGACTTCAACGGTCATAAAATGTGCGCTTTGACGCATTCAGTGAGATATTATCTCTTAAATTATAGCCGGTTGTTCTTGCAAGTTATGCAAGTGTAAACTCACGTAGCTGATTGTGGTATTTATTAATTTTCTAAAAAGAAAACAGACGGAATACGTGCGTAGACGGAAATAATTATCAAGAAACGGTCTCGTATTAATAATATAACGATAACGTAAATGTCTCGAATGAAGATGGCGGGTTGAAGCCATATTTTATTAAATTAAGCAGATTCACAAAAATATGGACAAAGACCCCGCTAACATGACAGCAAAAACTAGGAAACAAAGCGTAAGGGCTAACGATTACAGTTTGGATGTCAAACAAATTTTCAGACAGAAAGAACGTGCAAAGTCATGGAAACAAATAAAATTGATCTGGTTTCAAAGTTTAACGCTATGAAAAACTTTGCGGTTTATATCTCGCAACGGTGTGACGAGGCCTAGCTCAGTAGCGCCATTAAAAGCACACAGATAAAGTCAAGATATCTAGCAAATTTAAGGAGTACTCATCAGGGAGCAGTCTGTTGTGTGAAAGAATTAGAACAAACATTTGTTTTTGTGTTTTAGGCCATATTGTTCTTATTGTCAATATAAAGATTTGTATGCTTACATTCATTTCAAAGTTGAACGCTGCTACACAATTTGTTCTAGTAACATGAAATGTAATATTTTATTAAAAGATAATGCAGTGGACTGGTTGAGTAACACTCTGTCAAGCGTTCGCCCAACTACCGTAAACCTGTAACTTTATCGTAATTATTTAAAAAATAAATAAAACTTCATGCCTGACGCCTTTGTGACCGACTAAAACTAATATTTAAGCTAAACAAATATTCGCAATTGTGAAAAATTAAGAGAATCAGGAGATGTTAAAAACGCATGTTTTCTTAAAGAAGAAGAACAGACAAACAAACATGACAATACGCAGTTACAGTTGTACCTGTTTCCTGGAACAAAAACTAAGAGGTGGACGCCTAAAACAAAACGACTGAATAACGGTGTGAATCGTCGCTTTCGCTTAAAACAAATGTGATTTATTTATTAAAGTTATGTTTACAGACACGCACAAAGGAAATAGTGTTTCCACACCATCTTCAACTTGTAATGTGTAACTTTATGTGCTCAAAACTGAAATAGACAGTAAGACTGAGGCCTTGTGTCACGTGACCTCTTTGTAGACAGACCAGAAAAAACTCTAAAGTACACCACAATCTATGTTTAAACACTCTCTTGACTTTGATTTAATTATCTTATACTTTATTTGTTTGTGTTTTTCTGCAAACACTTGCCAAAGATTGACCAAAGTCTGAGAATAGTCTTCATCTAAAAAACTGTACAAAAACAATGACAAAGGTATAGACCATCAAAATCAACATTAAAACTTTAACAAAAGTTTAGAAGAGAGGATTTCAGTATTAGGTATTTGTGATACTGATACATATTTTTGTTGTGTAAACATATTATGATATAAAAAAAAACTGTCTATAACCTTTTCAAGGCGATGTAGTGTAATGTTATGGTTCTTAATTGTGATCGCATTACAACAAGATGACATAGTCAAATCTGCCAAAACAGAAGAAATTTAGCACTCGGTAGATGTGATGGGGAGTACAGGTAGGCCTACTCTTTCATGTCAAGCGGAAATGTTGAAAGAAACAAGTTGTTGGTATGACAAATAAAATGTAAATATCATCATCTATCTAAACAAGAGGTATACGAAAGGAGAAGTAAGGAAAGTAATTTATAATTCAGCATTTACAAAAATATAGACAAATGACCCGAGCGGAATTGCAAGCTTTAAAGCAAGTTTATGCTTTAAAATCAGTACATTTTACATTTTACATTTTTATGCATTTAGCAGACGCTTTTATCCAAAGCGACTTACATTGCATTCAAGTTACAGTTTTACATTTGATCAGCTCTGTAAGTGTTATACAAATGTTATACAAAAGATTTTGGGAAAAAGTTTGAAAACTAGCTTATAGATGACAATCTGAACCACTGACCTTCCTGAATAACATCATTGTTTGTGTGTGTGTGTGTGTGTGTGTGTGTGTGTGTGTGTGTGTATTATTTTTTAAATAATCCAATTTTAAAAACACTGCAACAACCACGTTTGTCAACACGATTTCTTTTGTAATATCATGTTTTGGGCTTACATTTACTAGGAATTGAATTCAATCTTCATAAACATATGAAAAGTAAAGCCATATACTCAAAACACGGACCATATTACAATGTAACATATTGTATATAGGTTTTAACGGTGTAGGAATTCGGACAGGACATCAGAAGTCTGGTGTGATGTACGCTTTTTCATTTATCTTTTCAACCACATATTAATATTTCTCGGGAGATCCGAAAGATGATCCTCGCATGCTTTTTTATTCAACCAATGTTTACGTTTCAGCGGGTATTCAAAGAATGCCCATCATGGTGACATGGAAAAGGGTTGGTGTCTGCTAAAGCCATAAACTCGCTCTTCAAAGACTGATCACGTCACCATCAGGTAAGATGTTACATCATCATATGGTCTGCCTACATATATTTCTGAGTAGACAACCAATAGCATATTTTCAGCAAAGGGTATGTTTCACCCTGCTGATAAAGAGCGTTCAGAATTTAGCAACAGGATGTCAAATATTGACCGCGGGCTCACCTCAGTCATAATATAAGATACTTTTTATTTAACCTTTTAAGGAGTAACATGTTTTGAAAATAAAATAAATATTACATTTTTTAAAAGATAAAAGTCAAATAAGAAATCAATGGCTCAGCGTTTGACGCAAGAGATACGTCAGAGACGTGACAAACAGCCAGATGCCTTCACATATGGAGCCTTTTTAAAATATTTGTAGTTTATTTTTTTTAAAACATACAGAAAGACATTGGCAAAATGTTTTATCGCATGTGTGATGGGGATTAAAACATTGAAGATGATACTTAAAATAAGAAACTTTTAAAGATGATGAAGTGTTTGATGAGGAATAAATCTAATATAGATTATAGTTTAGTTGAAATTTATGCAAAAGCCACAGGATTCTATCAAATGTTTATTTAAAGTCTTACGAGTAGGCTTTGAAATCATTAACATGGGCATAACATCACTTCAAAGAAAAAGAAAGGTTAACAGAATATCATCTCAGATTATCTGGTGGGTAACTCGACCCTCACCGCCCCTTCTCTGTGAGGGTCTGAAGCAGCCTCAGTTTCAGAGATTACCCTGAAGAGGAGCTGCGAGTTTTGTTTATATTTAATATTTTTTATAACTTCAACTTTTTTGTTGTATTTTATTTTATTCTTGGGAACATTTCATTCACAGAATAGACATCATTTGTGTAAAGATCCACCTCTACCACTAAATGTAAGGCATCATTTTTCATATTTATTGAGACCAAAAAATATTTTCAATGTTTATTTTATACAGTATGCTACATATAATCACAGTTTTATTTGCTGTCATCTTCTTTTTAAAGAAGAGAATGATGCGTTTTATAAGGTCAACGAATGTTGAATACATGTTTAAATTTTATGATAAATGATTTGTTTCAGAAACATGTTACTATGCTGTCATATATATATTTTATTATCCTATTTAAAATAGAGATAAGTCTCTCTTTAGCTTGAAATGTTTATGTATATTTGTGCTTGTTTATATGACTTATCTGGACCCACATTTTGTATGACATAGGTATTACATTGATATAAGAACGTAAATATGGTAATTAAGATTACAAACAATATTTTTTTTTAAATGGAAACATGCTGTCATATTTGTTTAATGGTTAGGCATGCAGTTTGTACAGTACACAATCATTACGACAATGGAACGTCCCTAGAAAACATAACGTGTGTGTGTGTGTGTGTCAGCTCAGACTGACATTTCACTCCTGTGAGTGCAAAGAGCGCAAATCAGGATTTAATTTTCCAACTTAAATTTTGTAAACATTTCATTAGCGGTATGAACATCATTCGTCTCGTAATAATGTAAAGCGTTTTTATTGTCAACTGAAGCTAAATTATTATTTTTATACCGTATGTTTTATATATATATATATATCACATTTTTGATCACCTTCTTTATAAGAAGAGAATTATGTTTTATAAGTTCAGTGAACTTAAATAAATGTTGAATACTTTTTAAAAATGTTTTGTTTTAGTAACATGTTTGTTATGACATAAAATATTATATTTTATTACCATATTATTTAACCCTCTGGGGGTCTGAGGGGTTTTGGGCCTGAATAAGTTTTGACATTTGTGTTTTTAATATCTTAAAACATATTAATGGTCAAAGTCTGATTATAGTGTAGTTAGCACAAACTGGCTACAATCATATCTGAGCAGCGTTGCACATATTTGTGTTTATGCATGGTTAATGGAAAAAATACTTGTTTGAAATGTATGATAAACGGTTTGCCTTTCTTTTAGTAACATGTTAGTAAAATGCTGTCATATATAATTCTATTTTATTACCATATACTTTAAAATAAAGTCTCTTTTTAGCTTGTAATGTGTGTGTGTGTGTGTGTGTGTTTGTTTATATGATTTAACGGAACACACATTTTAACAATGACATGGCTATTACATTGATATAACAATGTAAATGTATTTATGATTAAATTTCTTGAGTTGTCATAATTGAGATAGCTTGCAATCAATATACTATCAAAATAGGGATGTATGCAGAAATGTTTATGTGATGGTAGGTGTACAGTTTGTACAGTAAAATATAAATAAATAAATATTACGCCTATATGGAGTACCCCACAAGTAAGTTATCTAAAATAAGATTTTCTAATCAAAGTGATAAAATGTTGTGTTGCAAAAATGAGTACACCCTCCTGAAAGTTACTAAAAAAAAATGTTTAAGGCTATTTTTGATCAACAGGTATATTGAACCAAAACTTTTAAAGACCAGTAATTTCCCTACAATTAAAAGTGTTACATAGTCCTCTGAATCATACTCAGACTTAATGCTGGCAGCAGTGGAACCAGTTGGGAGAGAACTGCTAGGTGACTTATTCCTTAGCATAAAAGAGGACAATGTACAAGAGGGATACCAAATTATTGTTTTAAGTGTCAAAATATAGCAGAAGTAGCACCGACATTCAAAAACAATGGACTTGTGACAAGGCTCCTGAAATAATCAGGTCTTCACTTTAAGTTTTCATTTAGTGATGAGTGAATTTTTGCTAGAAAAAGAGCAGGAGAAATAACATGCAAGTGTCTCAGAGCCGGCAAAAGCTATGAAAAGAGTGACACTTTATCTCACAGAGTATGATGCAGCCTGCAGAAGTGACATGCATGGTTGTTGTCACCACTAGAATTACCTACTGTAGCCAAAGCAAAATAAACTCATTTAACCTCTTCCAAGGCCCATATCTACAAAATAGAGACTTCTGGGAATCCATACTCTGGTCTCAAGAGACCAAGTCAATCATTTCAGATCCAAAAGCATCCAAAATGTTCTGGTGTTGCTAGAGGAGGAGTACAGTGAGAAGTGTTTGGTACCCACAGTGACGTTCAGTGGTAGTAAAGCTCTTGTATAGGGATGAATGAGTACTGAAGGTGTGAGGGAGTTGTGCTTTATCAATGCTGTCATGAATTCACACACTACTGTGTAATGGAATACAAAAACTTGAAACAGAAGATGCTACCCTCCCCTCATTCCCTGCATTATTGGGAATTTTTTCAGCATGATAATGAAGATATTCATCCTCCCAAGGTGAAAATCCTTCAGTGGACATGTATTTCACTCAATCTTAACACTCTTGAGCAGCTGTGGGGGATTCTGTAGAGACGAGCTGAGCAAAACTTGCCATTAAAGACCAGAGCATTTAAGGAGGTCGTCCTCCAGGAGTTAAACAGGACAGATGTGAAGATTTGTCATGAACTTGTACACTCAATGCCAAGAAGGGTCAGAGCAGTATACTTAAAGTTCTGGAGGACATACTAAGTACTAGAATATTATACATTTGCTGAATTAAATCTAGGGTGTACTCATTTCTGCAGTCCTTCATTTAAACTAAATTGGCTAATTTACTTATCTTACAGAAAATGTTGGCATATATTTTGTTGTTTTTATTAAGTATATGTTTAATACATTTCAATTTTGCCATCTTTCCATGAATTATATTTGTGATCATTAAGAAAATGCATATTTTATATTTATTCAGAGGGAGTGTACTCATTTATGCTGTGCACTGTATGTTCTGCTTTGTTTGATATCATGTGTGACATAATTTATTTATTTTCATTTAATAGAAGAGAAGGATGATTGAATGTGCATGTGAGTGAGAGAGAGAGAGAGCTCGTGACAGCAATGATGTGCAGCACACCTGCGTTTCCCTATCCTCCCTTATCCTGGGAGTAGAAGGTATGTGTGTGTGTGTGTGTGTCTGCGTTCACCCTATCCTCCCTTATCCTGGGAGTAGAAGGTATGTGTGTGTGTGTGTGTGTGTGTGTGTGTGTCTGCGTTCACCCTATCCTCCCTTATCCTGGGAGTAGAAGGTATGTGTGTATGTGTGTGTGTGTTATTACCTCATTTGTGGATCTCTGAAAAACGTAAGAATTTTTTATTAAGCTCAAAGTTTATTTTATTCATTAGGCTATGATTTTAATTCTTTATTTTTATTTCATTTGAATACAACCGTGTCTGTGTGTGTTTGTGTTTTTTTTTTTTTTTTTCATATATGGACTCCTTTAGCAATGTCATTTATTTTAAACATCTAAAATGACCATAACAATAACTTGTAACTTTAATTTTTTATCTCTTAATATCTCTTAAACCAACATCTCTTTCGCACCTCTGTGTAGGATGACCCAAAACCTCTGCATTAGTTTGGCACCTGGCTAAGAGCACACGTGGACCACGATTTAAACAGATCACCGGAGGATCGACATCTATATTACAAACGTTTTTACCCCGGAGGTCAGGTAGATATATCGCACAACAGATAAAAACATGATATATTATGTTATGTTATAAAGTTAATGTCACGTACCGGACATCATGAGCGTTTATTACAAACCGATGTCATAAGATTACTCGTAAAGACATGATATATTGCAAATACATTTCACATCAAAGAGGTCGTTCGTTCACGGATGTTGTAAATATTGGGCTCCTTTCACGGTTAACGAGCTATAAACATGATATATTAACATCAGATGACATATTACATGACGTCAATGCCGGTGCGCTCGTAAAAAGGTCAAAAGGTTAATCCCTATGGAATGAGATCGTTCACGGATGTTGTAAATATCAGGGTCATTTCACGGCTAACGAGCTAATAACATGATATATTGCAAACAGATGACATATTACATGACGTCACCCCCAGGTGCACTCGTAAAAAGGTCAAAAGGTTAATCCCTATGGAATGAGGTCAAAGGTCAAAGTCATAAATCTTTTATTTTGAAGGTCGGTGTCGCATAGTTACTACTTACGACAGTAACCGAGTACGTTTTCTTATTTAAAGAATCTGCTACTTAACTATTCAAACATGAGTTTTGATCATTGTAGAGTAGTGCCGGTTGTTTGTCGTTTCTCTGATCACAAATGCAGACATGGTAATGTTTATGTGGCGCGATGCAACGCAACGCGTAAAAAGACAGTATTAGTCATTATAATCAGTAATTATGTCCACTGGATGCAACAAATGCCTCCTTTATTATGGGTTTTATTTGTTTATGTGTCGTCGCGCCGGGACACGGCATCACAGTATGGTAAGTGGCGTAACAATTCCATCACACGCTTGAGGTATTCGGCCAATCCCAACGCACTGGATAGCTGGCCAATCAGAGCACACCTCGCATCTCAGAACGATGAGCTTTGTAAAAAATCTACGCATTTCAGAAAGGCATGATATAGACATGACATAGAGGAGCAACAGTAATATACAGTATATGGAAAATAATGTTTTTTTTTAACCTTAAACCGCATAAACACATTGCATTACACCAAATACACAAAATAATGTTCTTTTTAGCAACGTCATATGACCCCTTTAAAAGGTAGTAAGCTATAATTTTAAATTAAAACTTATCATTGAAAGAAACAACCGTCTCATGCCCCTTCTTTTGCATTACATATTACAGTCCTGCTGGTCATAAATAACTTTGTTTTTCTAACTCCATGAGTGCATCTATGTTGCCATAGGCTATTTATTTAAAAGGGTACTTTTTCCTTGCTTTACCCTATGTACCAAGAGCTTCTTAAAAACCACAACAAATTCCTTGTGTGTTTGCGCACACTTGGCAAATAAAGCTGATTCTGATTCTTATTCTATAGCTAAAAATCCATGTTAACTGTAAAAAACAGACTTTAGGCCTACTTATTTGCATTTATGGTGAAATTAACACATTTAGAATGAATCCAAGTTTATTTTTACCGTGAGCAATGTGCTGCCAATTTAATTCAGTGTGTGCAGCACAGCGAAAACAGACTCAGTGCGAAACTCTTGGCAAACGATCACTGCGATGATAAACAAGAATAATCAATAAGTTTACATTCCTATGTTTTTGTATGTATTGTATTTGTTTTTGTAATATCAGTGCTGTTTAAGACAATATAGCACCATTCCCTGACCATTATAATGTGACGAATTCATTAAAGAATACCTTTAATTCTGACATAGCTAATATTCCACCACGACAGTCACGCTAAATGGCTAAATTCTATTGACTCCTATGGTAGGAGTTGGGAGTCGGAGTCGACTTTGAAAAACCTGGAATCGAACACCCCTAAAATATGACATAATACCAACAAAAAAAACCCCACTAATGACACTCATCAGCCACTAAAGCTAAATGAATACAGCAGCATAATCTGCCCATATGACTCTAAATATAGTTTTATTTTCTAGTAAGTACATTCATTGCAATACAGTATCTTAATTAGAATATTTACATGTTGCAATTTTGTATGTGCAGAAAGAGACAACAATCATAAAACCTCCAAAAACTAAAAAGCACCCAAAGCAATATTTAATGTTTTCAGCGTCAAACTATAGGCTATTCATATTAATCGATTAACATTTATGTATAGCTTTAAAAGGTCTCACGTATAGGTTCAAATTAAAGTATCAAGCATGATCTTATCCAGTGTATTTTAACAATGTAAAGTAAATAACAATTTTTATCCAAGGATTTCAAAAGAGTGAAAAATAAAATCGCAGCCACAACACTTGACTTTTTTTTTTTGTTATCAACATTTTTAATTTTTTTTTTCACACATAACACAACACAGCATCCAAAATATAGCAAAACAACAGACACATACTCAATATCTCAAAGTCCAGTCAAAAGGGAGGGAGAGAGGAATAAAAACAGAAAAGTCACTCCTTTATACAATCACGTATATAAAACAAAAACCACTGCCAAGCATCAATGGTCGAAGGCCTGGCCCCAACGACTCGCGCCGTTGTACATTCACAAGTTACTATTTGCAGGAGGCTACGGATCCAATATGTTTTTCTACACATGTGTGGTGTAAACCAGTTCTGTATTGTCTTCTTCGCAGTTGTAAAACCAGCAAACAACATTCTCTTTTGCATTGAACTAATACAGAGACCAGAATCATCATTAAGAAGACATAAACTTGGGTTAACAGACCAATCAAAAAACAGTAAGGATGACAAAACTGAAAAAATTGGATGGAAAAAAATTGATAAGATAACAAAACTACTACAAATTATACCACTAATAACAATATAAAATGCACTAAGGATTAATGAGCTGCTGGGTTCATGAATATTAATCACGTTGTATGGGTTCGCTCGAATTGATTCGCTGAAATCAAAACAGGGACGATAATAGGTGAGCGCCGGCCAATGAGATTGTCGTTTGCGCAGTAGCTCCACCCACTAGCGGAGTTCTTAAAAGCTGAAGAATTCCACAGCAACTCCGTTAGTTTGACAGGAAAATACAACAAAGAATATCGTTTACATGTAGCGCATCAATTCTGCATGTTATGAAAGACTCTCTCGCTCTGTATCTTTCACTGCGCGCGCGCTCTGTGTGTGTGTGTGTGAGACAAAGCTACGGCGAGTCGTGCACTTCACACTAGAGTTTACGGTATGTCAAATACAGCTACACTGCTCATCCAAAAATAAAATGATAATAATATTATAATAAATTATAGTAACGCCGCATTTTATTGTCAGTAACGGTAACGGCGTTGTAACGGGGGAAACAGTAATTAGTTTGATTACTCGTTACTGAAAACAATAACGCCGTTAGTAACGCCATTTATTTATAACGTCGTTATTCCCATCACTGCATATATGGCAGTTAAAATTTGATTGTATTTTAATTTTAAATCTTTTGTAAGGAGTTATGTATGCTCTATGAATGACAACACTCGACTTTTGACTTGACATTCAACAACAGTTCTCACTCCAAACATCGAAATACACAAAAGCACTCAAAATAGCTCAGGTCTGAATGAATTTATCATATCTTCCTCACATGCTCGCTGCTGAACTAAATGTTTATTTCAGCAGGAAGACATCAGAAAAGATGCACAAGTAGCGCTGAACCCAATGAAAACAATACAGACGATGTCGCTTAAACTGTATAAGTGTATTTGATGGTTGTGTATAGACGGTTTTATCGGACGCACGCGCCTGGCCCATTAACTTCCGGTCTGTGATTGTTTATCGGTCTGGGGTGCGTTTCCCAAAAGAAACTATGGTCGCAAGTTCCGTCATTACCAATAGAGTTCAATGGGACTTACCACCATAGTTAGCCAACGATGCTTTTGGGAAACGCACCCCTGGCTAGTGGCGCCGGCTTCAAACGCAGTTAAAGTTAAAGTGATGAGTAATGAGGTTGGGCTCAGGTGATTGTGCTGTGGGATGTGTTTCCCATACATTTATTTATTTGTGGCGACCCGCCACGATTTCAAAACTGACAGATTTTCCAAAAGGCTTCGTTGAATAAACATGAGCAAGTACTGCACGTTTAAAAATAAAAACGAGGCACGGGTGATTTTATATCACTGCATTTCTGAAGGAAGACTGTCATTAGAAAATTTTGGATGTCATTTTCAATTGATCTTGCATGTTATATGCCTGAAAAAGCAGCGTTTCTAAGCTCAGCACTGCTTTGTTTCTAAGCTCAGCACAGCTCAGCCATTACTGACTCGGTGTGCAAGGACCTTAAAAGAAACATTAAATCATGTGAGATTTTATATAAGAGACAAATGTGAAAAGAAAAGTAATCAAAACCCCAAAGTCAAGATCACTGATGAGTTCAATAGTCATTTTAAATGACAACTGCTGTGCACGATTATTATCTATTTTAAGGTCATGAAGATGATTTGTTAAATCACTAGTTTGGTCATGAAACTATAGATGGCACAGGCTTGACATAATATGTAAGTAATCACATCGTTTTCTACACGGCACAAGCTGACTGACATCTAAGCTATGCAAAATGTGAGAAAACTTGCTGATAGATGGTCCTTTCACACCAAACATCAAATAAATATGTGCTGGACTAAAGGAAAAGCAAATTCATGAATGTACAACAGAGAGCGCTATATGTGCTGCACTTTCAGTCATCCTAAAAGCGTCTGCGAAAGGCATAAATGTAAAAGTCTTGCATGGCAAAAGTGACTTTCAATGGACTGTTTTACACAACTTGCTAATCATGGCTTACTCATGTAGTTCAAAGTGTTCATGAAACACACTCATGTTTTATTTACAGTAGTTTTCAATGCAAGTGTCTGTTATTGCTGTGGTCACTGGTATTTTGTTGTTATTCTGTCTCTTTAGTTTAGTTTTCTACAGTTAAACAAGGGCTCGGGCCAGTGCTGCCACCTTGTGGAATAACTGATGAGTGCAAAACAAATTCAAAGTACATACAACTAAATTGAGTGGCACGTATTATTCTGGTGATGAAAATTGTTTCAGCACACTGTATGTGGACCCTTGCATATCCGTAAAACCTAAGCAGGAACAATCTTGAAACATCTCTCATATCTGTATTCTTGATAAGCACCAAAGCAAATACAAAAATATGAACAGCTATTTGAAGACATGAATATACTGTTTGTTTCTTTCTTCTTAAAAAAGCAGGAGTCAGAAACAGAAAGTTGCACAGCACTGCTGTATTTCTGATTTTCCATGAGCGCCACCTACTGTCAGAGAGTGAATGTGCATTTACTGCTTGTTTTTTTGCATTGGTCTGACCAGATAAATCTCATGTGAAAATCAGACTGAATTTTTGCTATAGAAAGTCATGTTGGTGTGAACAAGAGTTAACAGATATCAATCAACCAACACCCTGTCGCTCATCGTGACCGTTAGAAAACTAATTGGTTTCTCCACTAAGTGGTTTCTCCGGTACATGGATCTTCATGTGTATCTTCAGGTGACTTTTAAAAGCAAAACTGGTTCCGCACTGATCACACGTGTGCAGCTTCTCTCTGCTGTGGATCCTCTCATGTTTTTTCAGAGTTGCTGGCCGACTGAATCTCTTGTCACAGTGTGAACACTTGCAAGGCTTTTCTTCAGTGTGAATCGTCTGGTGCAGTTTTAAATGGCTCGCTGAAATAAAAGTCTTGTCACACTGAAAGCACATGTACTCTCTCACACCAGTATGTATTTTCTTATGTTTTTGTAAACATTGCAGCAGTGAAAAACTCTTTCCACATTCAGAACATGAATGCGGCTTCTCCTTCGTATGAACTGTCAGGTGTTTCTTCATGTTTGATGCAAAGGAAAATGTTTTTCCACATTGATTACATGTGAATGGCTTCTCTCCGGTGTGGACTCTCATGTGATGTTTAAGATTTTTTTTAATTGAGAATCTCTTTTCACACTGTTCACACATGAACGGCTTCTCTCCAGTGTGGATCCTCATGTGAATCTCAAGACTTGCTTTGATTGTGAATCTCTTCCCACATTGATCACATGCATATGGCTTCTCTCCAGTGTGGATTCTCATGTGAAGTTGAAGTCTAGTTTTAATTAAGAATCTCTTTTCACACTGATTGCACTTGAACGGCTTCTCTCCGGTGTGGATCCTCATGTGAATCTTAAGGTACGCTGAATCCGTGAAACTCTTCCCACATTGATCACATGCGTAAGGCTTCTCTCCAGTGTGGATTCTCATGTGTTTCTTAAGGTCTATTTTTTCTTTAAAGCTATTCCCGCACTGATCACATGTGAACGGCTTCTCTCCAGTGTGGATTTTCATGTGTCTTTTATGTTTTGAAGAGTTCGCAAAACTCTTTTCACACTGATCACACTTGAACGGTTTCACTCCTGTATGAACGGTCATGTGATGCTCAAGATTTTGTTTGTTTGAGAATGTCTTTTCACAGTGATCACACATGAACGGCTTCACTCCGGTGTGGATCCTCATGTGACTCTTAAGGTGTGATGAATTTGTGAAACTCTTCTCACATTTATCGCATGCGTATGGTTTCTCTCCAGTGTGGATCCTCATGTGCTGTCTAAGATGTATTTTTTGTGTGAAACTCTTCCCGCACTTTTCACAGGTGAAAGGCTTTTCTCCAGTGTGGATTCTCATGTGAAGCTCAAGACTTGTTTCGCGTGAGAAACTCTTCTCACACTGATCACATGCATACGGCTTCTCTCCAGTGTGGATTCTCATGTGTACTTTAAGTTGTAATTTTTCTGCGAAACTCTTCCCACATTGAACACACGTGTGCGGCTTCTCTCCGGTGTGAATTCTCATGTGTTTTTTAAGGTTTGCTGATTGTGTGAAGCTGTTCCCGCATTGATCGCACGTGAACGGCTTCTCGCCAGTGTGAACTCTGATGTGAAGCTCAAGATTATATTTCCTTAAGAAACTCTTTCCACACTGAGTGCAGTTGAAAGATTTCTTGGCTCGTCTTTTCTTTAAAACTGTCTTTTTAGTTTTCGAGCGACTCAAGGGTTTTTCTCCAGGTTTGTCATGATGTTCCTCCTCCACTTCACTCAGTTCTTCACTCTCCTCATTCTCTTCCATTAACTCTGAAAGAAAGGAAAAAACTATTAATTACATTTTCAGGAATTCAAAATAATTCAGAGAGAAATATGAAATGGAAAGACATAAATGTAAGCCCTGATGTAATAGACAACTGCTATAAAATACAATGATCATTTTGATAAAATAAGTATGTCCCTGAAACTTTCCATGGATGAGGTATATACATTTTTGTGCATTATTAACATTTCTTTTTCTTGCAGGATGCTTTTGAAAACAAAATTTTCCCAACACTTGGACCAAAGTATGTCTGAATCATGCCTGAGTAAGACAAAAATGGAAATTAAACTAAACAGCTGTCTAAATATATAATCTCATGGCCTTCAGTAACAAGCTGAAGTAATTAAGAAATCCAGATTTGCTTTTACCTAGTAACAGAAGGGTTTGATGAATTATACAAATGAAGAACCAATCATATTGTATTAAAATGATGTGATGAATCATGTCTCAGACTTGTGCAGTGTAAATAAGGGGTTATCCAAGCTTTAATGGCAAGGAACACTTATTCAAACATTGTGTAGTCAATGCTTGTGTAAGCAGCCACATATGTGGTGTTTTTGAGGATATAGGGCGTAGTGCATTAAAGAATGATCATTTGATTTTACGTACGCAAGGTGACCTGTAAATGTGAAAAACCTGTTTCCATTGCAGTTTTGAGAAATATTCCTTTATCGAATTGCCTGAAAAACCACCTCATGTGAGCGTAACAACTTTTTTGTGATATAAGGGAGTTTTTGCGAAATTTCCATTAGGCATATTTCAATTCGCAATTTAAATTTGCGCAATTTGAAGGGTAATGGAAATGCAGCTAGTGTTCATTGAGGCGAGACGCCATCCAACTCAGCCAGCATCGATTAGGAGACGTGCTAGAGGATAAATTGGTAAGCATCGATTAGGAGATGTTTGGATGCCGATTAGGAGACGCTCCAGGTAACCTTAAGGCAGGTGCGTAGGTGAATTTTGTGGGATTACAAATTTAAGAATCTGTTCAAGATCCACTGATCCTACATCCTGACATAACATCATATGAAAAGGCGATCTACATTGTATTGGACATTTAATGTGAACATAATGCCATCTGTTTACTGATTAGATTCAGTATAGTTTCTAGTGAGGGTGTTCTGCTGGTCTCTGATTTTGCTACTGAGAGTTAATTACATGTGAATTTTTACACGTCTTTAGTTCTCGTGACCAGGTGGAGCTTAAATCATTTGGGTTATCTTTGCAGAGTAAGTTTGCTGAATCTCACAGTCGGGGGTTGATTTCCTGTATTGTCTTTAGATCGTTTGTTTAAGTGGTCACTTCTAAGGCTGTGTAAGGACTGCCCACCAAATGCCTATAAAATAAATGTATCACTGCCTTAGTTAGACTTTTGATGACTGCAGCGATTGGTCTCCAACAATTTCTACCACAATCTTCAGATTATTTTTTAAACATTATAGGCACAAATCCCTTGTTTCTGTAGTGAGAAATGTTAAATTAATTTAATCAATGACAATAATCTAACGTGACAGTAACATTTAAAAAAATACAATATTTCTTAAAACTGCAACACCCAGGAAGTGACATCATCTGGGTCTTTCTGCAGCATGATGGGAGGAAAATAAAATACTAGGCTTGTTTGAGATGAGCAAAATCTGCACAGAACCGATCACCGGTGATCACCGCGAGATGCATGCCAGTTAGGAAAGTGTCCCAGTTGGCTGTGTCGGATTGTACACACGAGCGCAGTTGCTCTCCACCGACTGCGCTGATCAAAAGCATGATGGGAAACGACTGACTGACGACACAGCTTAATGCTCATTGGTTCAGACAACCGTGATGCTGCGTTCTCTTCTAAAATGTTAGATTTTTTTATCTGATTTCATGCGATTATGTATTTAAATTATGCTTGAATATTCCCAAACACTATGGCAGTGCGATCTCTGTGTGAGATATGTGATTGTTGTCATATATCTATAAAAATTTAAAATACATTTTATTAAAGTAGAAATGGATGATAAATACGCATTTCATATGGAATTAAATAGCAAGCACTTTGAGTGTCTTGTTCATCATATTTATATTCATATAAAAGCAACAGAACTGAAATTATATCATGTTTATCAGCAGCACAGCACATGAGTGAGAAGAACACAATATCTGCCTTTGATCTCGTAGGTATCTGTTCTTCTTCGAGAGCTCAGAACTGTCTTGACTGCGCTTATTTCACTCCTCCCCTCACTGCAGCCGCCTCTCACCTACACGTCAGGCGAGGCACATCTCAAACAAGTCTAATCTCAATCTGTTGTCTCAGTTTTTAAACAAACTGTACAAATGTTGATCTCATTCATCAACCTGTTACCAACATTTTTGTAAGAAGAAGAATCTCTATAACTATTAATAACTGCTAATTTATGAGAAATACAACCTTAACAATAAATCTGGGCCTGTATAATTTTTTTCAGAAATGCTGTTAAGAATTATTGTTAGCTTTGAGTGTCAGAAAATTCTTAGTGAAAAGCAGGACTTGTCTAAGTGTAGGAGACTTTTATAAAGAAGCTAAAAGCAACATTTATCAATGTCTAAGACTGATTCTAAAGCACTGAAAGAAGTGGCTCCTAAGTGTTGTGTTATCTAAACCTGAGGAAGTGTGAATCTTTATAACATGAATGTTCTTCATCATCATGAATGAATGCGAAATCAAAAATAAACACCAACCTGTTTGTTCTTCAGTATCTTCAGTGTGTTTGATTCTGCAGGGTTTTGGATCTCTCATCTTCTCTCTGTCCTCTGTAATAAACTCAGTCTTTGCAGATTTCAGCTCTTCCTGATGCTTTGATGCTCATCTTCACTTGTAAACTGATGGGAATATTCCAGCATTTATAGGTGAACTACAGTGGGATGGGCTTCACTGATGACGTGATTACAGCGGGAGGAGCTTCACTGATGATGTGATTACAGTGGGAGGAGCTTCACTGATGATGTGATTACAGTGGGAGGAGCTGATCTGCCAAAATCAAAAATTTATCAGTTACTGAGTTTGTTTTTATACTCATGGACAACATAATTTAATAATGTAATGCCAATTCTTGCAAATATATTGTCTGATGATTCAGTCAGTCTAAATCCCTCCTTTCCGCGAGCCCTCTCTCCTCTAATTGGACAGATGGCGCTGTATGTTGTGATTGGTCTACTGCTTACAGCGGATGTCAGAAACAAAATTAACCATAACTGAATTTCAGCTCCAGACACTTCCGAAAGCTCAGCGATTGTACACACTGACAATAAAGATGGTATCGGTTTTGCCATATCAGAGCGTGAGTCTATGAAACTGAAGAACTAGTTATTCATACCAAAACTCGTCATCTCAAGGATGACTTGATCAGGACATTTCTCTTTTTTTTTTTTTTCCAGGACATTTCTCAATGAAGTTTTTACTCGAGATTTTGCAACAGTTGATGACTGATTTAAAAAAAAAAAAAAAAGGAAAAGGAAAGGATGTGATGTGATTTGTGCTCTGCATTTCATGCCCATTCACATGCCCCCTCAGATTTTTGAAACTGCAGCTTCCAAAAGACAAAAATATTATTTATATTTATGCATTTAGCAGATGCTTTTATCCAAAGCGACTTACAGTGCAATCAGGCTATACTTTTTTTTTATCAGTATGTGTGTTCCCTGGGAACAACCTTTTGTGCTGCTAACAAAATGCTCTACCACTGACCCACAGGATCAAATAAATATTTATTTATACATATATAATGCAAATTCTTCAAAAAAAAAAAAAACCTGACAGTGAACATAAAATGTTCTTTAAACAGAAAGAGTATCATAAAGTGAAATTTTAATGTTTCTAGTGTTATAAATCTTTTCCACTGATCTATGATAGAGAACTGGATTGCTCATGACGTCATAAAAGTGAAGTTTTAACATTTTACAAATGACAAAGTGCTCATTTTGAAATCTCAGTAAAGATTTATGCTTTGTTATAAAATCTCTTTATTTCTTTTTGTTAGTATTTCGATTTGTTAAATCAAACTTCAGTCAATCAAATAAAGAAATGCTATGTATGTGCAGTTATTGGATAGCACTATATTGTAGACAGATTGGATATTAATCCTAATAAACATGCCGCTACAATTAAAACCATTACATTAAAATACATTTAAAACAGTGTATATAAATAACTTCAGCAGCGTGCAGATCCTCGTTTCAGGACTGTGGCGACAGTAGTGCGGACAATCGCTTCTCGCTCATATAATGTACCCAGGGGCGCATTAATGCACAGGCTTCTGTGAGGGCCCACTGGTTGCAGGGAAATTATATTTTTTTGAATAATTATTTATATGGGAGTTTGCAGCAGTGACAACAGCATCCTGTAAACAAACTCACACACTCATTTTCAGCGACGCCCTGGTTGTAGTAGCCTATATAGTGAATGGTTCAGTTTAGGTTCCCCCCACACAGTTTGTGTAGTTGGTATGTTCCACGTGTTCCACCGATATACTGTAAACCAGTGGTTCTCAACCAGTGGTTCTCAAATGGGTAGGGGCCAGCGCCCCCTACCCATTATCCACGTCCCTCAATTCCCCCCATCAAATAAAACAGTCTAATTGTCTTCACTGAACATTACAGTTGATTATTATTTTGTGTTTATAATGAGGACTGTTATTTTTACAGTACCATTCAAATGTATGAGGTCATTATAATTTTTAAGAAATTAAGTTAATTTAAGGATCCATTGAGTTGATCAAATAAGACAGTGAAATACTTTTTTTACAGTGAAATGTTTGAAAATAAGTGTAATAAGATTAATTTAAGATTAGTTTTTAAGCATGTTGGTGATTTCATTACTACAGTTTCAATGATGTTGAGATCTGATATACCTTGCCCCAAATTTAAAGAGACTTGATAAAAAATAACTATCCTGTTTAGAATATATCCACAGGGGCATTAAAAAAAAAAGAGTTTAAATTTTAGATTGTTCTTTTGTTCCTGGAACTCTTGAACACCCTTTCACTGATGTAATATGTATGGATGTTTTCAATTAGCTTTCAGTGAAAAATAACAATATTTATCCCTTGGTTTTAAAAAATACCCCCCCCCCCCCCCCCCGCTTATTTTTATATATTGCATTTCTTTTTTTTCTGACATAGTAGACATGATAATTTTGGTGGGTAAACCACATTTACACTTGCAAATGGAAGAAATATAAACCCTATTTTACTATATTTAATCAATTCTGTGACAATATTTCAATGTTTGCTTACAAATACTTCAAAGAACAACCCCAATTCCAGAAAAGTTTAGATGTTTTGTAAAATACAATAAAATCAAGAACCTGTGATTTGTTAGTTCTCTTTAACTTTCATTTAATTGACAGAAGTACAAAGAAAATATTTCCAATGTATTTGCTGACCAACATAAATGCATTTTATAAATATAAACAAATTTCGATTTTGATGGCTACAACACACTCCAATTAAGTTGGGACAGAGGCTAAATAAAAATGAAAAGGCTATAGAATATCCAAATTAAACTGTTTTGAAACAGTTCACAGTAAGCAGTTGAACTGGTAATAGGCCAGGATATCATGTTTGGGTATGAAAAGGATCATCTCAGTCTCAGTCATGGCTCATCATTTTGTGCCAAACATATAAAAAAAAAAATCACATTTCTCAATGCAAAATCACAAAGAATTTAGGCCTTTCACCAACTACCATACTGTGAAAAGATTCAGGGAATCCAGATAAATCTCAGTCTGTGTAGGGCAAAGCAGGAAACCTCAGGTGAATTTGCATGATATTTGAGCCCTCAGATGGCATTGCATGAGAAATCATCATGCTGTGGTGTTAAATTGCCACATGGGCTCAGGAGTACTTCAGAAAACCACTCTCACTTAACACAGTCTGCTGCTGCATCAAGAAATGCAACTTGAATCTCTGTTACTCAAGGAGAAAGCTATCAATTTTATGCAGTGATAACACTGGATTCTCAGGAACAGAGCTTATCTCAGATAGTCAAAAAAAAAAAACAGTGGAAATGTGTGCTGTGCTCAAATGAGTCCACATTTCAACTTGTTTTTTGGGAAAAATGGATGTTGAGTCTTCAGTCCCAAAGACCAAATCCAGATTTTCATCAGTGACAGATGCAAAAGCACACGTCATCTCATGCTTTATTGTGTCTAAATGCATATTGGTTCCACGGGAAGTTCATCAGCTGCGCTACAGAAAGCGGAGTGAACACTAAAGTAAAGAGTCATTGCTATGGAAATGATACACGGTCTAGTCTAGAAGCGGTAGTATTAACACTACTACACCGGGCGCGAACAGCGTGACACGTTGCGTCAAAGCACATGGATCCCGTTATAATCAGTCGTTCAGTAAATGAGCGCAAGCGCTACAGTAAACGGATGCCGTGTTCTATTTCTGACGCACTCAATGCGCTTGCGCTACAGACAAGTTGACAAATAGATACAGAAAGTGCGCTTTGATGCATCCAGTGTAGAGACGGCGTTAGGATGTGGCAGACCATTTTCTTTTGCAAGTTTCAGCTGTGTAAGCTCACCTTAACCAAACACCCCCCCAAGAACAGCTCAGTGCCCCCTTTTCAAAAATATCCAACGCCCAACGCCCCCCGATGCTCTCCGAACAATACCGCCCCCGTTGAGAAACACTATAGCCCCATTCACACTGCACGTTGGTCCCGGAAAATTGCCGGAAAATTGCCGGAGTGCCTTCTGTGTGAACGCAAACACGTCCCGGGATTAATTCCGGGATTGATCCCGGGTTGGGACCTAGTAACATTGCCGGGTTCAGTCCCGGAACGAGCGCTGTGTGAACAAAAGCCGGATCAATGCCGTAAAGGGTGCGTCGTAGTGATGACGCACTTTATCGTTCGACTGTTTTACTGGGTGTTTTGAAGGCAGATCAACGTTCACACGACGAAAAATGTGTAAACTAAAATGAAGCAGCGAACAGGGAGCTCCTCACTATCCGCGCTGAAGCTGAAATCATTCTCCAGTTTAGTGAAATGGTGAGCGCGCATTATACACGTCACATGAAAGGTCACGTGTCTTTACGGGATCTTTACGGGTTGTGTGTGAATGCATGCACATATTCCGGAAAATCACTGGCAGTGTGAATGCAGCAAATCTGACGATCCGGCAACAAATGCCGGAACACATTAGCCGTGTATTTTCCGGAATCTCTGTGTGAAAGGGGCTTATGGGAACGCACAATCAATGCATTCGCTAGTAAAGTAGCCCAGCTCAAGAGTGTCTTTATGTTAACGTGCAGATTAACAAGAGAAACAACACTGCTGTGTGAAAGGAACTGGACCCGACAACTTTCTGTAACATCATACTGGCATATTAACAAGAAAAAAACTAATCAAAATTTGACATAAATAATTGTCAGGAAGCTTTAAAAAAAAAAAAAAAAAAAAATGTTTTCTGGGGTAGGGGGGCCTACTGTAATGCTGTAGCCCAGGGGCCTCTGGTTATCTTAAGGCGCCTCTGAATGTATATATCTATTAGAACGGGAAAACATCTTATTTCTACGACATAATATGTCGTTATTACGAGAAAAAAAAAACATGACGTTTTAACGAGATAATATCCTTTTAAAGACATATCTCATTTTTGTCGTTTTAATGAGAAAACATCTCGTTATTACAAAAAAAGATGTCGTTTTAATGAGAAAACATCTCGTTATTACGAGAAAAGATGTCGTTAAAATGATATAACATCTCATTATTAGAGATCGACCGATATATCGTTTTCCCGATATTTTTCCCGATATTTAAGCATTTTTCTTTTCTTTTGTTAATCTGTTAATTAAGAGAAATATTTTTTCGTGTAGCCCTATTTATTTTATTCATTTTATAATTTCTGTTTTTCTCCATTCACAGAAGCGCTGCAGGTGCGTGATACGACGATGTATGATTATTCACGGTCTGTTGTTTATGCTGTTATTTGCGCATAAAGCTAAAGCCCTGAAAGGAAAAACAACAAAAAGCTTTGTTTGTCGGTTTAGGAAAATAATCTAAATGAACAAAATGCTGTCATTATACAATTCTCTATGCTGCACGCAAGTTCAGGCTAACTCAAAAACTTGCGTACATGAGCTTAGATCTGACGTGAGATTTGATTGTAGCCACCTTTGTATAAATCTACTGTGCCCCAGTATAAATCTCAATTTAAGTTTTAACAATTTACTTTATTTGTCAGCGTATTCATTTACAATGATAATCACGGCAAAGAAGCTGGTCTATATGCAACGCAGTAACCTAATTCACGCTTGTAAAAGTGACGCAGTTGCGCACTTTAACCGTAAACAAACTCCTGCCATCCTTTTGCGCAGAAATGCCTCCATCGCGATATGATTGGATATGGTCGGTTGTGATTGAATGTGATTGGTTCATGCGATAAATAACGCCTCTTGTTTTCGTGCCGGCTTGAATGAAGAAAATTATGGTGTTATTGACTAAATATTAAGTAAACAACTCACCAGCTTAGATATAATCACTGCTATGTGTCACGTCAAAATAAACCTTGAAATGGCCTGAAAACGTGATGACCATGTCAGTTAGTGAGCATTCAACTTGATGAAATGAAAGATGTAGCCTATCTTCATGTCTGTGACAGTGTTTACAGGGCTTTTATGACGATGACTCGAAAATAAGTTGACTATTAAAAAGAACAGCTGAACATCAGTTCACTAGTAAGTGCAAATTGGCCGCAATTGTCAGCAGAACCTATTTACACTAACTTCGCCCATCAACAGGGCCGTCGCTAGTGGGATGAAAGGTGGTGACAACTCTAGGGGCCCCCACCGCTCAGGGTGCCCCACAAAATCCAGAAATTATACTATATAGGCCCATGTTCTGTGAATAATTCTAATATTTTATTAGTTGTATAACTGAGATATTATGAAAACCACAAAAAAAGCATGCAATTTGGTTAAATACATTTTCTAATATCTGCTCCTCTACCCTCCCGAAAAATGGTTTAGTCTGATACGAAGTATTCTCAGAAGTCCCACCCCCAGATCGTGAACAAGACGACCAATCAGAGTTGAGACGTCAGATGAAGTTAGCGATGTACATGCTGACTGACAATGTCGGGGAAAAGAAACTATAAATCAGGTTATCAGAAACGGAATGAAAAGAAGGAGAGAGAGGCCAGGATAATTGCTGTATCCCAGTCTATCAAGACCTTCTTTAAGACAGGTTAGTATGTTGTCATGTAAACTATCGACCACCGCTGCCGCCATCACATAATTTAATTTAGGCTATTGGCGCGTATCGGCCGCCGACCGCATAGCGTGGTCAAAATGCAAGTCTTTTTTTTGTTTGTTTTTTTGAACACGACTGTAAATAGAGTTGGTTTGTATAACTAACAGAAAAGAAACTGTCACGAGTCACGACGCATTATGACAAGCATTACGGACCTGCCGGCTGTGTTAAGGTCAAGAAAACATGAATGCAACACAATGCTCTTGGAAGAAGAAATGTAGCTATTAGCTTTGTTCAATAATATATTATGCAGCACCATTTATTATCTAAATTAAGACAATGAGTAATAGTAGTGTTTTTTTATTAATTAATTTATTTTTATATTAGATTGCATTATTATCGGTTTCTGAATTTTTACTTTTTGATTTACGAATTATAACAGGCTGGTGGGAAAAACTATTATATTGCTGGTCCTTTAAAAAAAGTTTTTTATTATTATTTAATAATTCCTTTGTCTTTTGGTAGTTTTTTATTAATTTGTCTTAAATAAGTGCATGACGTCTTTAAATAGTGTTTCATAAGTTATGGCTTAATGGCATTAAAATAAATGAATAAATAATTTAAATAAATTATAGAATAAAATAAATTAGATAAAATATAGATAAAATAATTTAATTAACTTTAAAATAAAAGGTTTACAACAACATTGCCATCTTTAAAGTGATGTGATATATATATTTTTTTATAATGTTCTGCAGCATCAGATGTGGCATCGTCTGACTCACAGCCACTTTCCAAAGATGACTTTGTCAGTGCAGACGATACTCATTGGGTATATTGACTTGTCAGGGAATCACTTTATTATTTCTAGTCACGTGTATTTTAACTGAAATGAACTGCAAAGTATTGGTTTATTTTTGATACTCTTTGAGTCATGGTATTTGTTGTCTACAGAGGCAGGTCCCTCAACTGAACAAATGCATGAAAATAGGCCAACATCAGTTAGTGAAGGTCAAAATGAAGAAGCTGAAATTAGCAGCAGTCAAGACACAGTCACAGACAGCCCAGACTCAGCAAGTGCAGGGCGAAATGTAGGCGAGAATGAAGATTTTTTGACAACTGATCCAGGATTATGGCCAGAGAGGTTGACAGATCATGAACGTGAGGTGATTGTTAGAAAGCTAGCCACTGCGAGTCAGATAGACCTGGTAATTGTTATGCCCAAGGATTCAGAAGGAAAGAAATGTCCAGAGTATCTCCAGTTTAGTAAGTCAGCAAATGGGAGAGAAAAACAGAAGAGAGACTGGTTGACATACAGTCCAAGCATGGATGCATTATATTGTGTGCCATGCATGCTGTTTTCACATGATGACCTTAGAAAGGCATCAACTAGTGCGCTAAATACTAAAGAAGGGTACAAGACAGCAGATTTAAAATGGCGGCGAATGTATGACAAATTCCCTGACCATGAAGCAAGTAAGGCACACAAAGCATGCTACCTCAAGTGGAAAAATCTGAAATATTCTTTGATGGAAGCAAAAGGAATCGATAGCAGCTTACAAAAACAAATACAGCTGGAAGCTGAAAAAAACAAAGCAATTCTTGAAAGAATATTAGATGTCACACTTTTTTTGGCATCAATAAACTTAGCATTCAGAGGGACCACAGAAAATGTAGGTGACGTTCACAATTGAAACTTCCTTGGCACATTAGAGCTGTTGGCTCGTTATGATCCTCTACTCAGTGAACATTTGAAAAAAGTGTCAGAGAAGAAGAAAGGTTCAAGAATGGCACATTACCTTAGCCCGGAATCACAAAATGAGTTAATTGAACGCTGTGGAGTAAAGGTCTTGAAAGAAATATTGAAGTAAAGGGAGAATGCTATTTATTATTCTGTGATTTGTGATGCAACTTCTGACTTATCTCATGTGGAACAGAATGTGATTCTGTTAAGATATATAGCAATGAAGGAGGATAATCAGTGGGAGATAATTGAACGTTTTTTACAGTTCAAAGCTTTCAATGGAAAGACTGGCCGAGAAATATCAGAAATGATATTGAAGACTTTGGAGGATCATGGCATTGCTATTTCAGATTGCCGGGGACAAGGATTTGACAATGGGGCAAATATGTCCGGCAAAGTGAAAGGGGTTCAGGCTGAAATAAAGAAAATAAACCCTCTTGCCACATATTCACCCTGTGCTTCACACTCCCTGAATCTTGTTGGTGTACAAGCAGCAGAGTCATGTCCTGATGTGTCAACATTTTTTGGCTGTTTGAACCGCTTATACAGTCTCTTTAGTGCAAGTCCAGAGCGGTGGGCAATCCTTAAAAGTAAGACTGGCTGCTCCATTCAACGTTTGTCAGAGACCAGGTGGAGTGCACGCATAGCTGTAGTTAAACCTGTTGCAAACCACTTGCCATCAATCATAGAAGCTTTGGACACCATCCTTGCAAAGTGCAGTTTAACCAGTGAAGCAAGGTCAGATGCCAGTGGTCTAAAACAGTACTTCATGTCCTTCAAAGCTATAGTTCTTCTCACTGTATGGAAGAAAATCTTGCAGTCCATTGAAGACAGAAACTTAATTCTGCAATCAGGGAAAATTTCAATGGAAGTTGAAATAAGCAACATACAGGCACTGAAAGAAGAGATGGAGGTTTTGCGTAACTCATGGGATAATCTTTTTGCAGAAGCCTCCCTCATTGCGGAAGCTATGGATGTGCCCAGGGGGTTTCCAGTCAGCCACAAGAGAAGGAGAAAGCGGTTTGCAGATGAAAGTCAGAGTTTAGAGGACACTAATCAGCAAGAGACAGAGGAAAATCGATTTCGAAACAATGTTTTCTTTGTGGCATTGGATAATATAATCTCTGCGTTGGATACCCGCTTTCAAACCACTGCAGAGATATTTGAAGAGTTTTCTGCAATCTTGAAGTTAAAAGATTTAGAAGAAGATCAGATTCACCCAGCTTGGCACTCATTAGTGAGCAAATATACACAGGATCTCACAGCAGGCTTTGAAAATGAAGTGAGGCATCTTAAGTCTGTGTATAATGCCACATTTGTAGACTGTCAGTCTCCTCTCGACCTGCTGAATTCAATTTACAGGATGCAGCTCCAGAGCATTTTTGGAGAAGTGTGCGTTGCAGTGCGCATCTTCTGCTCTTTACCTGTCTCTGTTTCTGGTGCAGAAAGGGCTTTCAGCAAGTTGAAGCTTGTCAAAAACTATCTCAGGTCTACCCAAACTCAGGAGAGGTTTAATAGCGTTACCCGACTTTCAATTGAAAGCCAGCTAAGCAGACAGCTGGACTTCAAAGACATCATAAGTGACTTTGCCAACAAAAAAGTCAGACAATGGGATTTCGGTTCATCCTAGGTGAAGTGACGTTTAAAGATCAAGCAAACCAATATACATCTACAATAAAATTGATGTAATAAGAATGATTTGCATAATTTTCATAGTTATTTCAGTGTTCATTACTGATCAAAATAATTTTTTGTTGCTTTACTGTTACTATTTATTTGTTATAATATTTGTTTTATATCTGTGTATTTTTCTTGTGCTGATGTTCAGTAAAAAACCTTTATATGCATTTATTGGTAACTGTTTTGTTATTTTGTAAGAAACACCTATTAGGATATATGTGGGCCTCCATGCTTGTATATTGTAGAGTATATGATATGTGTGTGTGGGGGGGGCCCACATCAATATTTTTTCAGGGGGCCCCCAATCCTCTAGCTACGGCCCTGCCCATCAATGTAATGTTATGACAAAAAGACGATTGTTCCTTATCAAGTCCAGTGGAGAAGATAGTAAAACGCGTAACTAATCATTTTTGATGCGATCGACCCGGGTTCGATTCCTCCCTTTACCAAACCTTTTTTTTTTATTTTCAAATCTCATATCACATCGGGTTGGTGTAGGGAGGACTTATATTGTCCCATTTAATAATTTGAATTAAAATTATAATTTACACTCAATGTTATTATTGCATGCTGTTTTATAATATTCTAAGGTGCAGATAATTGCCACTATTTGAAATTAGTATAAATTGCAGAAATTCCTGCTATTTTAACAGTGTAAATATAATCTATAGTTATTTGCATTTAGTGTAAATAGCATATCGATAAGAAAATACTGCTATTTTCACTTAGTGTAAATAGCATCTAACTAAGACTAATAAATGCTGTAGAAGTGTTGTTCATTCTTAGTTAATGTTAACTAATGTTAGCCTAACTAATGAAGTCTTTCCAAAATATTGTTCAAATTGTTACTGCCTTTCGTTATTATTTTGGAATAAATGTAAAAATGCATACAACACTATGAAAGTATAATAATTATTTAAAATATTAAATTAAAAACAATAATGTTAATAAAATACAAAATAAAATTATTTTTGTTCTCTTTTTATGTAATGTTTATTTAACCAAGAAAATGCAAAAACATTAAGTGTAATAGGCACATTCATTTTATATATATATATATATATATATATATATATATATATATATATATATATATATATATATATATATACAGAGAGGGAGAGAGAGAGAGAGAGAGAGAGAGAGCTGGGTAGCTTACTTACAAATTGTAATCCGTTACTGATTCCAGATTACGTGACAAAAAATTTAGTCAGTAACGTAATCACATTACACATTTTAGGTAATATAATCAGATTACTTTTAGATTACTTTTGATTTAACTCGTTTATCACATTGATTTAAATAGCATTATCGTGTACCATAATGATGTAAAAAAATGCAAAGAGTAAGAACTTGTTCCATTCATTGTAATTTACAACATGAAGTGCATTAAACATTATATTACATCAAGGTTTCCCAAACTAGGGTTCATAAAGGAACTACCGGGGGGTTGTGAGTTTAATGAAAAGCTGACAATTAATTAAATCATAAAATATTGAAAATAAATCATTTTAAAACAAACTCCCTTTCGAGGAAAGTCTCTTCACTCGGCGGCCATATTTGCAATGCCTTCTTAACCTTAATGAATGGTGGAATCCTGAAATCTCAAAAACTGCTTGCTGAATTCACAATTAAATTATACATGTCAAATCAGCAACAAAAATCTGAAATTAATTGCCACATGAATGTTGTTTCTTATACTCAAATAGCGTTTAAAAAGCTTATTTTTCAGGCTAGACCAGCCAATGTGCATGCAGTCATAACGTGCTTATACTGCGCATGTGCATTGACTGGTCTAGTCAGGTTTCTATGGAAAATTTGTCTCTTTCATTTAGAAGGTGGGACTATTCCTCCATATTGCGCGTTGCAGTTTCTCCCATTCATAAGTATAAGAGTGAACCGTCTTTGTATTTCTATAGTCTTTGTTTTAAATAAAACACTTACTAAAAAAGATTAAATATTTTTATTTACCTGCATGCCATGTGATCATTAATCAACATAAAAGAAACCGTGAACATGCAAATGTGATAATTATTGAAATATTTATTTTAAAATCTCAGGGGTACTTAAAGCAAATATATTTGGTGTATAAGGTTTAGATGTTTTTTGATGGCCTCTCAGATCCATTGTTACACTAAAACAAATTCCTTGTATGCACAAGCATACTTGGCAATGAAGCGGTTTCTGTTTCTGATGACTAAGAGTTTTGGAATGCCTGCACTACATGTAACTAAGCAATAACGTGAATGTGCATTTTAATTAGTTATAATTAATAATACATGGTTAAAAAACCTACAGAGTAGTAATTCAAATAAAAATTAATTTGTTCAGTAGTTGATGCAATGTTGAAACCCTTCTTAAACCTGAAATGATTTTTGTAAATCCAGTGGTCTGTTGCCACCTGACTAATGACTGATCTTTGTGTGAATGCCCACAAAACTGGACTATATATATATACACATATATAATATGTATATAATCGGTAGGCTATTTTAGAAAGGAAAATTGAAAAGATGATAAAGAGAAATTAGGGAGAATCAATGAATTATGAATAGTTTATTGCTATTATGTGAATAACATGTAATCATGTAATCCATAAAAAAGTAACTGTAGTCTGATTACGAGTATTTTAAAATGTAATTTACTCTAATTACAAGTACTCTAATTACATGTAATCAGTTACTACCCAGCTCTGTATATATATATATATATATATATATATATATATATATATATATATAGCATATAACTGCCTTCTCATTTTAAAACACCACCGCACGCCACTGATGTAAACATGACCAAACTAAAGTAAGTCTCTAAATAATATCGATCATCTTATTTTGATCATTATTGGCTCCTGTTGATGGACATCAGAATGTTTTTGTGCGAAGCAGGGAAGCAGAAAGGAGAGATGATGAGTTTGATAAGACTTGATAAACAAACTATTGTGCATCCCCAGCCAGACAGGTCTCAGACATTAGAGGAAAAAGTCTCGGGAAAACCTGTGAAGTCTGTAGAATTGCATTGTTGCTGAGAAAAACATTTATGAGTTCTGTACTTTCAGATATGAAATTTAGGACATTACATAAAAAGTTGGCAGTAACTATGGCTGAGATAACTATGTGCTATTATAGGCAGTACAGTTTAAAGCTCAAAAAATGAACCAACCTTGTTTGGACTTGGCTGGGAAACTGGGGAATCCCTTTGTTTTGTTATGTTTTTCTAGATTAAATATGCTCTTATTTTAGTTGCAGCCATAAAATGACTGGTTTCTTGAAATATTGTAATTGTTAATTCTTGAACAGATGTAATTATTCATTGTTATTGTGTAATGTAGAAGAATGCAGATGTGCAAGAAAAAAATCTCTCTGCTTTTATTATTTCCATACAGTGTATGCCATAAGTATGTTAAAGATACTTAAATATTTTTAAATACATACATGTTTACCTTCCTCAGTATTGTTGCACTGTAGGAATAGTGGTTTAAGCAACGGAAGTTTATACAGTGGATTGTGTTGCAGGCTTTCAAGAAAAAAGTGATAGAAAATGTAATGGGGCCTGTGCCCCAGTAGAGCTTTAGGTCCAGCAACGCCCCTGGTTAGCCTACAAGCAGATACAAAAATACTGTAAATTAGGGTGACCATACATGCCATTTTCCCCGGACACGTTCTTGCCAGGATTTGTTTGGGCTTTGTTTTCATGCTTGCGGTAATGATCGAAATGTAGTTTGACCAATAACATGCAGGCATTGTACATAATGGACCAATCAAGGTGGGATCTACGGTCAAAGCGATGCAAGCTATATTTTATATTCAATATTAGGTGTGTTCGACTTAAAGCAGCGCAGCTCAGACCGATCTGTGTTTGACATCAAAGTACCTCGAGAGCGCTTTGAAAGCATATCCGTCTGTATGGTAATTACTTTGATGTCATACACCGATCCGTTAGCACACGCACAAGCACGCAAAGCCAAAAGATAGATATTTTAGGCAAAATAGAAATTCTGGCCAGGGGCGCGGGAAGGTGTTTTATGTAGGGGGTGCTGTTGGGGGGGGGGGGTAGTCAATTTCTGCGTATAAATATTACCCCAAATAGAAACAGAAAATCGTGCTATAGACTACGCACTTTCATGAGATGGTGTTAGACAACAATTAGCTATTTTACAAATGGGAATGAATTCATAACAATGTTTTACATTCAAACATTCAAGCTTAAAAACCCTTAAAATGTATAGTGAAAAGTTCTTTAAAAGCATCTGGAATGCAATAAAGTAATTTTAAAGCTCTTTTTAAAGCATTTGCTGCATGGATTAAAAGGATAGGCCAATAAATAATTCACATAGGCCTATCAGTCAGACAAAATTGAGTCGCAGCAAATCCTTTAAATTTCAAGGACAAAGATTTACATACTTTTTTTTTATTATTGAATACAATTATAAAATAAAACACAAATTATAATTGGGCCTGTTTTAGGCTTTCCCTTATTTTTATACTTTAGACGCTGACGGGGAAAAAATGACTGGCCATCTCCTCATTGGAAGCGCAGAGAGAAATATATGCATCTTAACGGATTACATAGGCTAATGAAGAGTTTTTGCTTTGCTTTGAATTATTTCGTTTTAAAGTAGTAATTTAAAGCTTTCTATAGATATATTTATCATATCTGTGAGCCAGTTTCGAGTTGCTTCGGTTCATCATTGAAGCGCTCTTGTTCAAGACCGGCAGAAAGCGCATTCTCTGTTTTCCTATTTGATAAAAGCACAATGTTGATATTGTGAATGCACACACATAATAGTAGACCCTTTACAGTTCCAAATGATAAGGCGTATTTTAAGTTGTTTTTACTGTAAGAAAAAAATACAAGTGACCAAGCTGGAGCCTCCGTGTCCTGTAAAACTCCTTCAGCTTCCACTCTCCACTCTTGCGTCTAACAGCGCACATTATATAGGTTAAACATTTAAACTAACACTGTGATATGCTTGAACTGTTTTATAGGCCTATCTATCGATTTTATTTTAGTCAAGTCGTGATGATTTGATAAGGATAAATTAATCAAACATAGGCAATCAACTCTGACGCTGGCCGCTTGGTCGTTGCTTAAAAGAAAGAAAAAAAAACATTTAACGAAAAAAAATGCTCCCCAGGATTTTCTAAATTAACTTTATGAAGAAAAAAACAGGAAACATCACTTTTCCATTACATACAAAACTGAACTATTTTAATAGGTAGCTATAAGCTGTTTTGGGAGAAGGGGAAGACTCATATTGCTGAGAACAAAAAAAAAAGTTTAAAACGTTTTTTTTTTCCCAGTACATCCATGATATTTCCATGTTCCACTTTTAAGCCACAACCTACAGATCCCACAACACAAACATAACATTCACAAACATAAAAGCAAGCATTGGCAGTGCTGTGTGCGTGATTTGGCAGAATGTGTGCGACACGCGCATCAAATAGCCCTGCATCAGTTTAATAACTTTGATAACTTTAATTCTTACAACTGTTAAACTCAAAAATAATCAAATCTCTTTTCATAGTCAAATCCCAAATATTCAAGTATAAATATACAGTATATAATATATATATATATATATATATATATATATATATATATATATAATTTTTTATTCACAACAGTTTACAGTTGCCCACAGAAAAAAACAGGGGGCGCCCCTGATTCTGGCCAAGACGCGTCCGAGAAAAATCTCACATGGTCACTCTACATCAGTCACCCTTAAACAACATAAGTGATTATCCAGCGAATATCGAACCCAAAACTAACTTTATCACGCTATAATCGACTGTGATCTGTCGAAGATACATCTCTTAAGAGAAATAGCGTTAGAAATAAAATCGGTTCGCATCAATTCCACTCACAGATCACGAGACATTCAGTAACAGTGAAAACGTCAAACATCGAAACAAACCCGCAACAACACAAACCCGCTCGGATCTTGTTGAACGCACGTGCTTGATGCCTGCTGTTCTAATAAGTAAGTCAGCAAACACACAAACAGCGCTGTACTCGGTAAAAACAAGGCAGAAACAACCTCGTATATTGTTGCATAAACAAATTGTGAGTATTTTACATTTTTTTTAATATGCGAAACCGTGAACTGCTCACCTCTCCTCAGAAGACTCGCTGCGGCTCTTTGTTCGCGGTTCCTCCCGAAAGTGATCTCAGACAGACTTCTGAGGCAGCAACGGTTTAGGGTCATTCTACAGAAACGTCCACTTTTGGTCAATAGCGTAGCCAGAAATGTTTAAGTGGGTGGGCCTACATAAAACTGGGTGGGCCAAGAGTGTATGAAAACTGCATGTCAAATTGCCAACACAAAATACAGCACCAAGGCTCATTACACAGTACTTCTAAAGCATGCATTAACATTAGTAATGTGTTATATTAATGTTCATTTCAAAATTTAGGACATTATTAAAATTCAATGTTGTATCTGTTAACATTTGCATGAGCTGGTTAACAAAGATAAATAAACACAGTCAAAAATGCATTTCTAATGTTAGTTAATGCATTAACTAACGTTAACTAAAGGAAGTGTATTAAAAAGCATTACCTCAGTGTGAAACAACGGGGCTTCGCTGATGATTTCATAATCAAACATCTGTTCACGCACATAGAGGACCGCAGAAATGTGCGCAGCTGCAAATTTTGCAGTTTGTTTTGGCGACCAGGATCCAGCACAAAGTTTATGTGTTTCTTTCCACAAAGGACGCATCTTTTTAGCGGATCAAACACTGTATCTATGCTAATATGATGCTTCAAACACGCTTGGCTCAGAAGTTTCCGATCGATAAATCCAGGACCCGCAGGTGGTCTGTCGGGTTTCATTTGTAGACGGTCCGGATTTATTGATAAGACTTTTACTTTTTAAAGAATTGATCTGATTTATGATTGATCAACTCAAATTTAACTCCACAAACGCGCGCATTTTACTATATTTATCCTTGCGTCCTAAACATAACAGAAACGGACGAATCATCATCTTTTTGACAAGCATGATGCACCGAAGAGGGAAAACTAAGAAACGACCCGTAATTGACTATGAAAGCAATCGTTTAATATTTTTTTAATAAATATATAAAATTACAGTGAAAAAAGATGTTTATTAGTAACGTTTAATAAATTACATCCATTTGGAAAATTGCAACTTCTCATTGGGTGGGCCACAGATGAAAGTGGGTGGGCCCGGGCCTTTTGACTTTATGAATAGGCCTACATATAAACAACTTAATTTATTTATTTATTTTTAGCTTTTTTGTGCAATTATTTCAAGACCACATGTATCATTTTTGTCACTGGTGTTACCTTTTTTAGCAATATTAAAAATCTTTATGAAATATTATTTCTCGATTTTTTTTTCAGCACGAAGTCAGAGTTACAGAAATATAATGAAAATGCACGAAATAAGTAGATTGTGTTTTATTTAATGTCACAGAAAAAAAAACAGTACAGTAACACCAGTGACATACATAAGACCTGATATACTGATCTTCACTGTTGTTATCTATAAGGAAGGTGACACCGGTGACAGTAACACCAGTGACAATTTTCATGAAAAATGCATTTTACAAAATGTCTGCTGCATCAGTCAGTATACTCACTAAATTAATTAGTTTAAACCATATGTATTATGTTTTTTTTTTGTTTTTTGTTTTTTACAATTCCCTAACAATAAATAGGTCACACCAGTGACATCAACTAAAAGCTTCATATGAAATCATGAGATAAATGAGAACATTTCTGATAACTGAAAAGAAACAGTGGACTAAACATGGGCCTTTTTTCATAGATGTTTAGAAAATAGGAAGGAGGAAGTCAAGTGATGTCATCAGTGTGATTTTTTTATTCCAAAATAACAGACATTTGTTAAGCGGTAACACAAGTGACAACACTGTTTTCATTATATATTTTATAATATTTATTTGGCATTTAGTTTTTTTTTATGCCATTTACATCATATATTTGATAGTTATGAATAGACTTTTGCCTTTCAAATGGTAGAAAATCCTGTTTTTGACCTCAAAATAAAACACTTTGCCTCTGTATATGGCTGTGGGGACAAGCAGTTTTGTGTTGCTTGGGATTCTATATAATTAATAAAAAAAATAATGCCACATTGATGGCTCAGGTAATTGTTCAAATAACATATCGTTTCATTTTAAAATATATATAAAAAATTGTAACCCTAATGTGTATTTCAATTGTAATATTTCTGTAAAGTCTAGGGACAGAAAAGTGGACATTTCTGTAGAATGACCCTTTAATGATATACAACAAGAGAGCTTTGCTGATAACTTAGCGAACATTTTACCACCGTCCTGGAAAAATTCTAAATCTGTTATTAAATGTGAGCGAGAGTGAAACACACAGATGCTCTGTAGTGAGAAAGACAGAAGACTACTGATAAAGGCTGTCCAAGGATCTTGACCTTCAACAGTACCGTCTCAGACTAGTTCTAGCCGGTCATGGCCATTCTTTTCATCCTCCCTTATAAATTGTGCATCTGACCGATAAACTGTGAAGAAAGAGGAGATGTGAAGCAATGAAGAGGATCTGAAGCAGAACAGAATGAAAAACAATGCAATGTTTGGGAAAAGATGAACTGAAGAATGATTGTTCTTACACTAATTAGCCCAGATACACTGCTCTCCAAAAGTTAGGAAACTAGAAAAGTGGGGTTTTGGACAATATTGGCATGAATCCTTTTTAATTTGTGATAATTTTGCACTGATAAGGGACAACACAAACTACGAAAACATATTTTATTACATAAACAGTTTATACATAGAAAAAACTTACATTTTCGATTCATCAGAATATCCACCATTAGCAGCTATTACAGCTCTGCATAATCTGGGCATCCGAGCTGTTAGTTTATTCAAACATTGACTTTGAATTGACAATCAGTTGTTGAAGCTACAGTATTAAGGTGTGCTGACCCAAAAATCTTTTAAAAACTTGGGCCAAGTTTAAACCAGTAATCAGGCATCACAGCTGGCAAAGGGGCATGCCTGACTTTGACATGTATATATTGCCATTATTATGTTTTATTGCTGGTCTTCAATGATAATGTCAAGTTATGTATTTGCACCAAAAAATGATAAGGATTTATGCTGATATCGTCCGAAACCACACACTTTTGGAGGGCAGTGTATATTACAGACAGTTCTTGTTTAAATGCATTTGTTGTAGTAAAGAAAATAATCAAATTGCATTTTCCTGAAATAAACATTTGTTTATCCCTCAAACGTGATTAAAGGAATTTTAAGGAAAGGTGAGATGTTTTATAAGTAATTCAGTCTCTGCTGTTTCCAAAATTTCCAGCAAGAAAATAATCATGTACCTTCTGTGGCCTTTACTGATTTTTCATGTTTCAGACCCGGTTTGATTAAACCTTTGCTTTTTAAATTTACAATACACAATATTGTTCAGAAGTTTGGGATCAGTAACTTTTTTAATGCTTTTCTCTTATATTCATCACATTAAAAACAGCAATATTGTGAAATATTTTTACAATATAAAATAACGGTTTTCTATTTTATTTTAATATACTAGAAAATATAATTTATTCCTGTGATTTAAAGCTGAATTTTCATTATCATACTCCAGTCTTCACATGATCGTTCAGAAATCATTATGCTGATATATTATCAATGTTAGAAACATCAATATATACAAAATACATCAATATTACATTTTTTAGCTTTAATTAATTTAAGGAAGTGTTCAGTTTAAAGGAACACTACACTTTGTTTTGGAAATAGGCTAATTTTCCAAGTCCCCAAGAGTTAAAAAGTTGAGTTTTACTGTTTTTGAATCCATTCAGCCGATCTCCGGGTCTGGTGTGGTGGCTTCTGCCGGTGCTGTGAGGAATCATTCTCAAAGTCTTGGGGTTTTGATGCCAGGAGAGAGACTTTTATTATCATCAGACAAAAAAGCTGAGAGACCCTGCAGGAAATCTCTCCTGAATATCTTTTTACATCCTCTTTAAATAGTTTTTCCTCTAGACGTGTTCAATACATTTCATACATATGCGTTTTACCTTTTTTGGCTGTGTTTTCCTTATACATACCATTCGCCTCCTCCCTAGAGAGAAGGGGCCCAAGACATGTTATAGTAAAGAAAGAGGCCCCCTTTGTATTTTTACAGATGTTTCTTATCTTGAGGGTCTGCACATTCCTTCTATACAGGCCTCTGACACACACAGGCATATATATATATATATATATATATATATATATATATATATATGATTATAATGGAAGAATAACTCTTGACATAAATGGCTAAATTCACATTGATTATACTTGATTCATTTATATTTTTATTAATAAAACTCTTTGTCATTGGCGGTAGCACTTTTAGCGTAGCTTAGCATTGATCATTGAATCTGATTAGACCATTAGCATCGCACTCAAAAATGACCTAAGAGTTTCGATATTTTTCCTATTTAAAACTTGGCACTTCTGCAGTTACATCGTATACTAATACCGACAGAAAATGAAAAGTTGCGATTTTCTAGGCTGATATGGTTAGGAACTATACTCTCATTCTGGCGTAATAATCAAGGAGTAGTCCCCAGCTCAGTAGCCTATGATATAGCTGGGGACTATTTTTAAATATACTTTAAATAAGAAAAATATCTAAACTTTTTGGTCATTTTTGGTGACCAAATGCTAATGGTCTAATCCGATTCAATGAACTATGCTAAACTACACTAAAAGTGCTACCGCCAGACCCGGAGATAGGCTGAATGGATTCAAAAACTGTAAAACTCAACTTTTTAACTCTAGGGGAGGTGTAAAATGAGCCTATTTCCAAAAAAAGTGGAGTACTCCTTTAATGTGTGAAACTTTGTAAAGCTGTTGAAATATTAGATGCATCATGAGAGAGTCTCCTGTCAAACTGCAGCTGGAAGTGATTTGCTGAAAGCAGAAGCTGTGCCTGTGGTCTGTGTGGATCATATCAGCCATTAAACTGTCTCTCTCTGCTCATTTGGGAATTTTTTAAAACTCTTTCTTTCATATCCAAAATTGTTCACAGTTATCTGTAAGCAAACAGCTGATATGATAATATGACTGTTGTCAAGTCAAGTCAAGTCACCTTTATTTACTGTGGCATGCAAAAGTTTGGGAACCCCTTGTAGAATCTGTGAAAATGTGAATAGTTTTAACAAAATAAGAGAGATCATACAAAATGCATGTTATTTTTTATTTAGTACTGTCCTGAGTAAGATATTTTACATAAAATATGTTTACATATAGTCCACAAGACAAAAAAAAAAGCTGAAATTATTCAAATAACCCCCTTCAAAAGTTTGGGAACCCTTGGTTCTTAATACTGTGTGAGGTTACCTGGATGATCCACGACTGTTCTTTTGTTTTGTGTTGGTTGTTCATGAGTCCCTTGTTTGTTCTGAACAGTTGAACTGAGCACTGTTCTTCAGACAAATCCGCCACGTTCTGTAGATTCTGCAGTTTTCCAGCATTTTTGCATATTTGAACCCTTTCCAGCAGTGACTGTATGATTTTGAGATCCATCTTTTCACACTGAGGATGATTGATGGACTCAAACACAACTATTAAAAAAGGTTCAAACATTCACTGATGCTCCAGAAGGAAACACGATGCATTAAGAGCCGGGGGGTGAAAACTTTTGAACAGGATGAAGATTTCCAACTTTTTTCTTTTGTTGAAATATATTTTTTTTTTCCATTTATTACTGCCCTTCGGAAGCAACAGAAGATAATTGCATGTTTCCCGGAAGACAAATTAAGTACAATTTACCTTGATCTTCAAATTCAAAAAGTTTTCACCCCCCGGCTCTTAATGCATCGTGTTTCCTTCTGGAGCATCAGTGAATGTTTGAACCTTTTTTAATAGTTGTGTTTGAGTCCATCAATCATCCTCAGTGTGAAAAGTTGGATCTCAAAATCATACAGTCACTGCTGGAAAGGGTTCAAATATGCAAAAATGCTGGAAAACTGCAGAATCTACAGAACATGGAGGATTTGTCTGAAGAACAGCTCAGTTCAACTGTTCAGAACAAACAAGGGACTCATGAACAACCAACACAAAACAAAAGAACAGTCGTGGATCATCCAGGTAACCTCACACAGTATTAAGAACCAAGGGTTCCCAAACTTTTGAAGGGGGTTATTTGAATAATTTCAGCTATTTTTTGTCTTGTGGACTATATGTAAACATATTTTATGTAAAATATCTTACTCAGGACAGTACTAAATAAAAAATAACATGCATTTTGTATGATCTCTCTTATTTTGTTAAAATTATTCACATTTTCACAGATTCTACAAGGGGTTCCCAAACTTTCGCATGCCACTGTATATAGCACTTTTAACAATACAGATTGTGTCAAAGCACTTAACAGTATCAAGTTGGAGGATAGAGTGTCAGTAATGTATAATAATAAGATTAAACACAATTTTCAGTTAAGGGCATTTCATTATTGAATTCAGAGATGTCATTGTCTAGCTCAGTATAGTTTAAATAGTATCTGTGAAATCCAATTGACGATAATCGCTAGAAATTAAGTGTCCCCAACTGAGCAAGCCAGAGGCGACAGCGGCAAGGAACCAAAACTCCCTCTGTGACAGAATGGAGAAAAAAAAAACCTTTAATTATTGTTTACTTATTTGTTTTATTAAAATTTTAAATGTATAAATGTATTATATTTCTATTTTTATATTGTTGCAATTTCCAACAATAATAGTATTATGTAGTTAGGTATTTTAATATTATATTTTTAGTTATTTGTTTTATTTTTAGTTTTGTTGTATTTTAATCGAGGTCTTCACTGGGGATATGTCTCTGGGGCTCATCGCTGATGATCAGGGCCGCAGACATCATCTCCCGGCGCCGATCCACCATCTGATCCAGACACGGACTGAGAAACAGAATAAGAAAGAAACTGTCACGAATCCTGGCCATGAACTAC
Source organism: Aspiorhynchus laticeps (assembly GCA_023376895.1). NCBI lineage: Eukaryota > Metazoa > Chordata > Actinopteri > Cypriniformes > Cyprinidae > Aspiorhynchus > Aspiorhynchus laticeps. The sequence continues at coordinate 4,629,441 of CM041816.1, forward strand.
TGTTCACTCACCACCACAGGTCACTCCTCCATCACATTGACTTTCACACCACACAGAGAGTTACATATTACCCAAAGACTACATTTCTCATAATCCATTGCACTGACGACACACAGCTGATTTCACTGATCACTCATCACACACGCTTTATAAGCCTTGGACTTCCTCTCTGTGATGGCCGAGTATTGTTTAGCTATAGCTACTCTACAGAGCGTTCCTAGTTGTCAGTTTGCTTTGTTAGTTTTACCGTGTTTGATTCCTGCCTGTGTTTTCTGGATTTACCCTTATAGCCTTGCCCTTTGGACTCTGTTTGCATCTCGTTTGGATTATTCCTCGTATACCTGGATTATCTCTCTGCCTAGCCCTTGTTGGATATTGTTTGCTGATCGTCGACCCACGCTTGCCCTAGGACTAATCTTCTGTCTTGCCCTCTATATACCTGTTTGCCAATGTTTGACCCATGCTTGTTTCCGACCACTCATGATAATAAAGCCTTGCAAATGGATCCGCACGTCTCACGTCTCGTCCTTCCCGTAACAGAAACAAATATTAGCGTAGATGCCAATCTTCTTACGATGTAACAAGTACATCATGTGTTATGGGGAGTGTTCCCGGTTCCGGTTGATCTAATTAATGCAGCCTAACAATCCTTTAACGGATTTGAATAATAGAAGTGTAGTGGTGTGTTATGTGTACGCCAGGTTAAAGAGATGGGTCTTTAATCTAGATTTAAACTGACAGAGTGTGTCTGTCTCCCGAACAGTGTTAAGTAGATTGTTCCAGAGTTTGGGAGCTAAATAGGAAAAGGATCTGCCGCCCGCAGATTTTGATATTCTGGGTATTATCAAATGGAGTTTTGAGAACGCAGCGGACGTGAAGGACTATAATGCGATAAGAGCTCGCTCAAGTACTGAGGAGCTAAGCCATTCAGGGCTTTATAAGTCATTAACAAGAATTTAAAATCTACGATGTTTGATAGGGAGCCAGTGCAGTGTTGACAGAACCGGGCTAATATGGTCATGCTTCCTTGTTCTAGTAAGAACTCTAGCTGCTGCATTTTGAACCATCTGTAGTTTGTTGATCAAGCGTGCAGAACAACCACCCAATAAAGCATTACAATAATCTAACCTTGAGGTCATAAATGCATGAATTAGCATTTCTGCATTTGACATTGAGATCATAGGTCGAATTTAGATATGTTTTTGAGTTGGAAGAATGCAGTTTTACAGATGCTAGAAACATGGCTTTCAAAAGAAAGATTGCTATCAAACAGCACGCCTAGGTTCCTGACTGATGAAGAAGAATTTACAGAGCAGCCGTCAAGTGTTAGATTGTGTTCTAAGTTATTACATGTGGGGTTTTTAGTTCCGATAATTAACACCTCTGTTTTTTTCCGAATTTAGCAGTAAGAAATTACTCATCATACAGTTTTTTATATCGACTATGCATTCCGTTTCTCAATTTTGTGTGTTTCATCGGGCCGTGAAGAAATATAGAGCTGAGTATCATCAGCATAACAGTGAAAGCTAACACCGTGTTTCCTAATAATATCTCCCAAGGGTAACATGTAAAGCGTGAAAAGTAACGGCCCTGGGGGGATCACGTGACCCCTTGCCGGTGATGCAGGCTTAGTTTTTCGCTCTGCTCACTTTGCCAAATATTTTACGATCCTGTCAGTAAAATTTGAACCACTCTGCATTAGACCCATCATGAGTACTAAGGCAGACAAAGGAGATCGGAAAAGAGAGATTGAGCAATCGCCAATGAAGAAAAAATTCAGAGATTCAGCCATCTCCAGTGACGAGCTGGACAATGCTATTGCTAACCGCATTGAACTAGCATTTAAAGAATACCAAAGCACTTTGAATTCGGTTGTGAATTCGGCAGTGAGAGATGCGATGGACTCTGTGCTGATTCCAGCATTGCATGAACTGCGTGAGGACATACAAGAGACCAATAAGTCTGTTAAAGAGCCAAGAGAGGAGTTTGAGGCCATAGCTACCAAGACGAAGCAGACACGTGACCGCGTTGATTCTGTTCAGGCAGCGGCGCGTGAAGATAAGAGAACAGTCACGGACTTAAAGGATCAGTTGGAGCGACTCACCGAGAAGATGACAGATATGGAGGACAGGTCTAGGAGGAACAACGTTAGACTGGTGGGGCTCCCAGAAGGGATGGAGGGTCCAGATGCAGCTGGTTTCCTCCGAGCTAATCTTTCCAAGTGGATTCCTTCCTTGAGGGGCCGTGACATTGAGATTGATCGGGCGCATCGCGTGTATGATGGAGGGAGGGGCTCCGATCGGCCACGCACTCTCATCTTCCGTGTACTGAGATGGCATGACAGATCAGATATCCTGAAAGGTGCTCGGCAGGCTTATCCCGTGAAGTGCGCACAGAACAATGTCACACTGCTATTTTTTCCCGACTTTAGTCCGGCTACAGTGATCAGGAGAAAGGCATTTGGTCCGGTTTTGAAGAAGATGACAGCGCTTGGTCTCCAGCCCTTCCTTATCTATCCGGCGGTAATTAAGCTACGGCACAAAGGGGAACAGAGAAGCTACGATTCCCCTCAGAAAGCGGAGGATTTTATCAGTTCCATGTCTCAGCAGAAGTCGAATGCCGCAGCGCTGCGTGTGGACGACGGGGGAGCAGCGGCCGCTGTTTCTCCAGTTCGACGGGAGGGGCGTGACGGCCGGGATGGTCTTTGCCCTAGCTGCCCAGAAGGGGATGATTAATTTATAAAAAAATTTTTTTTTTGGCTGTGTGAGCCTTTCGGGAGACATGTCTTGCGTTGGAGTGGATCGGTCACGAATTATCACTGTTTTTTGTTGCTCAGTCAGACCTATGTTCTCTGTAATGTGCGGTCTGAGTTGTTCTTTGTTTATGGTTGTGGGTTGTTCATATTTTTTTTTTTTTTTTACAGCAGACATTTATACTTTTATGTATTTTACCTTATTTCTAAAGGGATTTTTCATCTAGGAGGTTTGGTATCTATTCAATAAAAATGAAGGAAATAATCAAAAGGTTGAAAATAAAGTATCGGGTAGGGTCAGAGTAGGTGCAGAGAGAGCTTCATATTGTATCAATAAGGCAGCATCCATTTAATAATTTGAATTAAAATGATAATTTACACTCAATACCTCATTATTGCATACTGTTTTATAATGCACTACAATACTGAAGTGCAGATAATTGCCACTATTTGCAACAAGTAACGTTAGTAATACATAGCAGAACATCCTGCTATTTTAACATAGTGTAAAACCCTACCTGATATTTTATTTTCAACTTTTTGATTATTTCCTTCATTTTTATTGAAAATAAATGCCTTACGATGTGATATGAGATTTGAAAAGGGAGAGAGAAAAAAAGATCGGCCAAAGGTGGGATCAAACCACTGGTCGATCGCGTCAAACATATATGACTCGCGATTTACCGTCTGCACCATTGGAGCTGATGTTCCAGTTGACTCTGCTGTGCTTCTTTTGGTTCTTCCTGTACCTTGATTGACAGATGTATCGTCCAGTCAGCGGTGAGTAATCTATTCCCAAACCAATGGCTCTGTCTCAAACTATACCTACCTCTTCCGGTTTGTCTGATTAGTCATTGTGTTTTCTGACATGTTGTTTTGTTTTCAACATATCATTATTAAGTAATCAGACTTTCATTACTTCTCTAAAAGAATATATTAAGGAATTTCTTGAAATTAATATGCCCTCTGATGTGGATCCTCAAATACTGTGGGAAACGACTAAGTGTGATATACGAGGTTTCTGTATATCTTTCTCTTCTACTCTCGCCAAAGCAAAAACTCACCAGTTTACACAATTAGAAAATAAAATCCAATCATTACAAAATCTACAAAAACAACATTTTACTGAGCAACAGGCTACACAGCTGTCCTCTTTAAAAGAAGAATATGATTTACTTTCACACTCAAAGGCGGAATTTATTTTACATAGGACTAGACAAAAATATTATTTTGAATCAGAGAGACCTAGTCATTTATTGTCCCTTAGGTTGAAAGAATGCGAATCTAAGGCATTTATTAGCGCAATAAAATCATCGGATGATCAGGTCACCACGAACCCTGTGACAATTAATGACATATTTAAAGGTTTTTACACAAATCTGTATAAAGCCGAAACAGATTTTGATGAACCAATTTGTAAGCAGTATCTAGATAAATTGGAACTGCCTCGGATCTCACAGATAGACAAAGAATCTTTGGAGGCCCCATTAAGTTTGGAGGAACTCCACGTCTCGTTAAAAAGCCTTCAAAAGGGCAAATCGCCGGGTCTAGATGGTCTCCCCCTGAATTATATTTAGAAATTTGGGATTTGGTAGGGATACTTATGCTTAACTGATTTAATTTTGCAATTGAACATGGGGTATTTCATAGAGATCAAAAAACAATACTGATTTCAGTACTTCTTAAAAAAGGGAAAGCTCCATTAGATTGTTCCAGCTACAGACCGATTTCGCTTACCCCATGTGATGTAAAAATCTATGCTAAAGTGTTTGCTTCTCGTATGGTGAAGGTAATTCACAGTCCGATCAAGGAGGACCAAACTGGTTTCATCAAGGGGCGCAATGCGTCTGACAATATGCGTCGACTCCTTCATATTCTTGACTTAAAAATTAAGTGTCCCCAACTGAGCAAGCCAGAGGCGACAGCGGCAAGGAACCAAAACTCCCTCTGTGACAGAGAGGAGAAAAAAAAACCTTGGGAGAAACCAGGCTCAGTCAGGGGGCCAGTTCTCCTCTGGCCAGGATATTATTGTTTATTTATTGTTTTAATTAAGACTTTAAATGTTTTATATTTATATTTTAATATTGTTGCAATTTCTAACAATAATAGTATTATGTAGTTAGGTATTTTATTATATATATATTTTTTTTGTCCTTCCCTCTCTCCCTCCCTTTTGACTTGAATTTGAGCTATTGAGTATATGTCTGTTGTTTTGTTTTGTTATATTTTGGATGTTATGTTATGTTATGCTATGTGTGAAAAAAATAAAATAAATGTTGATAACAAAAAAAATTCAGCAAATTCTTTAATAAAGTCTGTATGGTGCCCTGGTGGCCTGTATAGAGTAGCCAGTACAAACGTCACGGGGGATTTATCATTAATACTTTTTACTCTAGATAATGTTATATGAAGCACCATTACTTCAAATGAGTTATACTTAAAGCCGGTCTTCTGAGAAATACTGAGAATATTGTTATAAATCGTAGCAACACCTCCCCCTTTGCCTTTTGGACGTGGCTCATTTTTGTAACAGTAATCTTGGGGGGGTAGAATCATTTAAAATAATGTATTCATCTGGTTTTAGCCATGTTTCTGTCAAACAGAGCAAATCTAGGTTATGATCATTAATCAAATCATTTACAAAAAGTGCTTTTGTAGAAAGGGACCTGATATTCAGTAAGCCAA